>CALNHX010003490.1:67847-148652 GCA_940337035.1 Agriotes lineatus | reverse complement strand
ACCAACCTGCATTTTGAAGCTTTTTAACGTCAGCGGAACTGTAGGACACATATCCCTTAAGAGTAGACGTAATACCAGGTTTGGTGACAGAGTCGACAACGACGCCATTGATTTCGTATCGGATTTCGCTAAATAAGTGAGCCAAACCATTGTTAAGGAATTTAGCCGTTGTAACTTCACCGTTTTCCTTCCGCAACTTTCCCTCTAGGTACAGATAGCTCAGGCCGGGAAGAGTTGACATATCTTCGGGAATTGGAATTCGAATTTCATCGTTATAGTCAAAACGGTTTGTATACGGTTGATGTGTGTGCAATTGATTGCTAATTATAGAAGTGTCGACGAGGACTCGCTCTCCAATATTTAAAATACTCATTACACTATTGTAAAGCCTAAGGACCGCAAGAAGTCTCTGTTTGCTTTAGTTAGCTGCGTGGTAGACGAAGCCGTACTGATCTTACGAGGGTGTGGGCGACGATTCTTATAGGAAGTAAAGCAGGGGTGGTACGGAGTGGTGAATCGAAAACCCATTACAGTTTCTTTAAATGTAATGTTACCGTAACGGTCTCCTTACTAAAACTGACAGGATTATCCGATTGGTCTAGTATTTTAATAGTTAAGTTAGTGATCTGTTTCGTGCTGATCGGTAGATAGATGACAGGGTTAGGGGTTTCCACTATTTTGTACCTGGGCGGTACTATGGGGAAGAATTGGTGAATGATATGGCCGGGCTTACCATTTTTATATGAACCAACGGAGATGTTGCAATGAATAAGAATCGAGTTGATGTTCAAAATTTTCGTAACATGTTCAGCTGTGTGCCACCTATCTGAAGCATAAACTTTTTTCTCAAAGCCTAACATGTCCCGGATAGTATTGTCGCTTTGAAAGTCGATTGGAACGGTGGACTTTATTTCAGTTTTTAAGGTGCTGTTGTTTCCACGTAGCAGTACCTGTTTAACACCCGTATCAGAATCGAGTTGGTTGTGTAAAAATTCAGCAATGTCGGTAATTTCATATGCTCCCTCCGGTATAATAATAGGAGGTTCTCCAACAAGATGAAATTCATTGTTGGGAGGTCTAACGTTTGGAATAGTATAGTAGGTTTCGAAACTTAACAATCCCAAGACGTATTCGCTACCATCGTCTAAGAAAATGGGAGGGTCAAAATTTGCAGTAAGAACAGATGAATCTCCCGTAAGAGTGAATATACTGGACATGATGAAGCGCGGCACTTAAACTGACGACAAAAGAGGTTTCGCCAAGTTATATAAGAATTTGAGACACAAATGTCCGCATGTGTATGATGCGAGTTTTTGATATCTATTAGAGTTGTACATAATTGTGTTGTTGCTACCATCGCTGCGAAAGTAGTTTACTAATTCGGGAGGAGGTTGTAAGCGACCTATGCTATCGAAATACAGAACAAATCGATCAGCTTTAACGTAGGCTGTCCAATGTGTGCCAGGTCCAACATCATCGTCTAAGTTAGTAACACCACATTCTCGTTGACGAATTTTGTCGGGTAGAGCATCTCGCATAAATATCCCCCTAAAATGGGGAATTTCTAAGCGTTTAACGTACTGTGCAATATCGATGTTCGTCAACGCTCGGCGTGGTAGCTTCAACGGTAGTTTTTTGACTGATACGGTCGTAGATATAGTCCTTTTCCTCGAGCAATGGATTCCATAGCTTTGTTATGCCGTTCCTTTTCCTGGAGATCCTTTTTAGAAGCCTTTGAGTCGCCAACCGCTTTAGCGACTGCTGCAGCACCGCCTCCGAGGGACCCCAATGCTCCTAATGCAGCAAGTATGGGTACAAGCGGCAATATACCTCCTCTCTTGGGAACAGGTACTACTCTAGAACGAATTCGGCGTTTCCTTCGCGATTTAAAAACGACCGCGCCTCCAATACGTTTACGCCTACTACACCTTGTACGCTTCCGTTTTCTAGATACCCCCGTACCAAATTTTTGCGCAATACCGACAATAGGTAGTTCACGCTTTCGTTTCCGGGAGACTCTCACACCAACAGTGGGTTGTGTACGCTTCCGTTTTCTAGATACTCCCGTACCAAATTTTTGTGCGGCAATAGGTAATGTACGCATTCGTTTTCGGGGGACCGTCACACCAGCAGTGGGTAGTGTACGCTTCCGTTTTCTAGATATCCCCGTACCAAATTTTTGCGCTGCAATAGGTAGTGTACGTCTTCGTTTCCGGGGTGTTTCCATAACAGCAATGGGGTCTGTACGCTTTCGTTTCCGGGAAACTCCCATGCCGAGTTTGGTTTTCCCTTTCATAATCCCTGTAACAGCAAGAGCTGCCGCTCTTTCTCCAAGAGTAGAGTCTTTTGCTTTAACGCGTTCCCAAGCTTTCTGTGCAAGAACTTTATCCGCCGCGTGACGCGTCGAAAGATTGCTAGATTGTGAGTATGCGATGTCGTGTTGCTTGCAAGCCTCGTCCAGAGGGTTTCTTTCTCGATCGCCTCGAGAAAGCCGCTTGTTTAGGCGGGTACCCGGTCCGCAAAATTTGTAACCTGGTATATGTAATTCGAAGGGCAACTTATCAATAAGGGTATTCAACAAACCGCGACCTTTCCGTGTGACGGTTCGACGACTACTACGAGTTTTACGTCTAGTATAACTCATCTTAAACAAACGCTCGTCGAAGAGCGACTGACGATGTGAAGCTCAAAGGGGTAGATATATACTTAGCACAGCGCGGTTAGAAGCTAGTTTGTCCCCGTCCGAAAACGATGAAGAACGTCAAAATTGTTAAACAAAAATGTTCGCTGCCGGTAGTAAATCATACAGTAAATTCCATGTCAGAAGGGTTCAGACGACACGGCACTTTACTGGGTAGTGGATGTAAAAGGGGTTTGATCATTGGTCCTTCCGGCTCTGGGAAAACCAATGCGATGATCAGTCTTTTGGTACACCGCAATGGGGTGCGGTTTCAAAACTTGTATTTGTATTCCAAAACCCTTGACCAACCTAAATACAAATTTCTGAAGATACTCCTGAAGTCACTAAAAGAAATCGGATTCTACGAATTCAGCGAGGGGTGTGAGGTTATCAAACCACACGAGGCGAAAGAAAATTCTGTTATTGTGTTTGATGATGTGGCATGCGACACTCAAAGCATAATTAGAGATTATTTTAGTTTCGGACGTCATCGAAATATAGATTGTTTTTACCTCTGTCAGACTTACTCATCAATCCCGAAACAACTGGTGCGAGATAATGCGAATATCATAATCGTATTCCGGCAAGACCACACCAATCTTAAACACATTTACGATGATCATGTAAACACAGACATGTCATTCGAAAAGTTTAAAAACTTATGTTCCCACTGTTGGATCAAAGATCACGGATTTTTAGTTATCGACAAAGAAAGCGAAATCAACGCCGGTCGTTATAGAAAAGGATTCGATAGTTATTTCACTATATAGACATGTGCCACTGGTGTAGAATTAGTAGTCTATGAACAACGAGCGTAATAGCAACATGGGCAAACGGTTAGTAAGCGATCTTATTAAAGCTAGAAAGGCTGTCAGGCGGAAATATGAAACTTTAAAAGCAGATATCGCCGAATCGCGGACGGCTCTTGCCGAACAATTAAAGCCAATTTCCCAACCACTTACGGAATTGCTAACATCCATCAAGCAAGAAGGAGGTCAAACAATACAGCAAGAAGTAGGACCTATGCTGAGAACCATCAAACGACGAGTGTCCACACCATCTATCCTACCCCGTCCGAGAAATGGCAAAACCCCCGTACGAGCGTCAACCCCCGACATTGCCATTCCCGGACCGTCGACTTCGACGTTGGTAACATCCACACCTAGATTTCTTGACAGAGAAGTATTGTATGAGAGTTTACCGGATGAGGAGCAACAGGTGGAGGCTCAAGAAGAAGCGGCAATTGAAAGTTCAGTAGCAGAGGCTAGGGAAACCGTGCGACAAATGATGGAACCGGAAGTTCTAGGGGAATACCTGGAACAGTTCTCAGGGTTAGCTAGAAAATATATCGAGGGAATGATACGAGATACAGAGAGCAAGTACGATCTCCACTATGGAGTTCGATGGGACATAGACACTGATAAGTTTGCAATTGGGAATAAACAGCTTACTTTTGAGGGTCAGGACATGGTTATTACAGATCACGGCAATAGAATAGTATACAAAGGCACCCCCGGCTTTTACGAATTAATGTTCTTAAAGAAACCGATAACTTATACAACCAAAGACCATGAAAATTACTATGACATAGTGAACCGATCCGCCGCAAATCGTAAGAACTACGATCCAACCCAAGGGATAAGCGGCAACGCCGGCGCAAAATATATGAAAGTAGTACGCCCCCTGGCTACATCCTTCGGCATTAGACAACCTACCAGAGCCGCATCGAGGGTGCAGCGTACCGGTAGGGGATTATTAACAGTAACCAATAAAAAAGTGGAATTTGTTCCTTGGAAAGATCCAAATTCATTAGTGGATCGTCTGCGCATATTACTAGCTTCTCAGGTAGCGGGGCACACCGGCCATTCCAACGAAATCGTAAGCATCACCCAAGCTCTACGAGATGCAAAAATAATTTACTAAGGCGAGTACAAAAGTGGAGTACCTATTGAATTACGATCAGAAGGTGCTAGACGATAGAGTAATGCCCATCGACAAATTTGGACGCCACTACCATAGCACACGCTCTGCTCCTCATCGCAAACATATCTTTATGAAAGTTCAAAATATAAAGGCACTACATATAGAAACACCGCTTCTACTGGTGGGGCGTGGGCATAATGAGGAGGGATTTTCAAAAATATTCGGAATTGATGAGTACACTTTTCCGTTAGCGACCGGACAGATTATTGATATTCAAGTCAGCGGACCTTCTGTGGAATCATACATCAACGGAGTTCAGCGGGATGAGATGGTCGGTGTGACTTTGAATCGAGGAGATACGCTTAGATTCAAAGCCGTTACCCCCAAGTTATACGTACAGCTGCTGCTTAAATGTCCCATAGCAGTCGATACAGCGACATTCGACAATGAGTCCTAAGGAAGATCTAGTCGCAGAACTTCACAAACCAGCGCGAAAAAATTTCAAGAGGCGACGGGTGATTCTCAAAGGATTGCATGATTTACTACAAGCGGATTTGGTGGAGATGCAACCATATGCACGAAGCAATAAAGGTTATCGATACATTTTAGTTGTTATTAACGCTTTTTCTAAATACTTGTGGGCTGTTCCGGTAAAACGAAAAACGGGAAAAGACGTAACAACTGCTATGCAAAAAGTTCTTGCCAGTATGAAGGTGTCTCCTAAAAATGTACAAACCGATTTGGGAAAAGAATTTTATAACACCGATTTTCAAGCTTTGATGCGACGGTACAAGATAAATCACTACAGCACGTATTCATCTATGAAAAGCAGCATCGTGGAAAAATGTAACCGCACCCTGAAGAACATGATGTGGAAGCAGTTCAGTTTGCAAGGGTCCTTCAAATGGTTAGACATTCTACCCAAACTCTTAACGAAATATAACACAACCAGGCATAGCACAACAGGTATGAAGCCGGCTGAAGTTAATTTTAAAAATGCCAAACGTCTGTTACACACCGTGTACAGCCACACAAAAACTGTAGATCCAAAACCTCAAAAATTTCATAAAGGAGACTATGTACGCATTAGCAAATATCGTTCGATATTTAGCAAGGGGTATACACCCAGCTGGAGTAACGAAATATTCAATATAACCACAGTGCGACTTACAAACCCTACCACCTACAGACTCATGGATCAGGAAGGGCAGGAAATCAAAGGTGGATTTTACGAACACGAACTACAGAAAACCAAACACTCGGACATCTACCTGGTAGAAAAGGTGTTGAAGAAGAAAGGTAACCAGCTTTACGTAAAGTGGTTGGGATTCGATAACCGTCATAATTCCTGGATAACCACAACCAACCTTGTGTAATTGACTGCTATTGTACTTATACGTTGTAAATAAAAAAATGTTTTTATACTCTCATTTATTATTTGTACTGCTTACTACAATAACATACGGAGCGCTCGTTGCATAATAAAGATGTATTGAGTGTGTACATACATATCTTTCGTTGACAAAAAACATTTGTCGGATATCCCAAAATATAATCGATGCTTCTAATCTAACAACCATCACCACTCCTATAAACAATATTTCTTTTATACTAAACTTAACCTACAAAGAACAAGAAAGCGTACGTAATGTGGGACCTATGCTTGCAAGTAATGACCAATACTGTTGCCCAAACATATTGCTAAGGCAAGGTGTCGGCAATCCGTAGCAATTCGTCAAGCCTGTAATCAGGTATATCTCGGTGACCCCACGCCAAAGTCTTCGTTGTGTTGGGAATAAGAAAGCGTTTATCATCTTTCGATGAAAGCGCAACCTTATTCATTAATTCGGTGTACATAGTGTGTAAACGCGAGCGAAAAACATACATTTGACAAAAGACAGCATCTCTTCTGCTCTCAGCAACAGACTGATAAATTTCGCTGGTGAGGTACTTTCGAACGGAAGACTTTTTGACGCCCTTAGCTTTCTTGTCAACTTTGTCGATAGCGTTTACACAGTATGTTTTTGCACCGACCCCGTAGAAGCTACGCACGACTACCCCAGCCTACTCATCCTTAAATTTGCCAACAACAGATTTGGTTTGCGGAACGTCGTGCAAGTTATTCTTATAATTTGAGGTATCGAAGCGATGAAGGTGGCGTTTCATGTCCGCGTAAAAATTTTCAGTAAAAATTTCCAAAATTAAGGAGTCCGTATCTGTGTACAATAGAGAAACATTAGGACCATATTGCTCCTTCAAAAAATCATAATAAAACTCGTACATTACAGTTTTCGAAATATCCAAAACTGAGAAACCAACATAACTGGGTTTGTCGTAGACAACCAACGTCTTGTTCATTTCTACAGCAATTAAATTTTCACCAAACCGAATTCTATCTTTAAAGTTAGGTTTCGCGATCCAAGCTTCTGCCCCCATTCTGTGACCAAGTTTCTCCCAATGACTCACTAATTTTACCTCAACCCTTTTGTCCACGTTTTCCATAGTTTTGCCAAATACGCTGTTGTTAGCTAGCTTAAAAGAATTACGATGGAATTCGTTGTCAGACTGGTTTCTTAAATTTGTGTTTAGGTCGATGTACGATCTAAGCCAGGGGGATTGTCTAAATTTCAGTATCCTATGGGTTCTAGTCAAAATCAAACCAGCCTTTAAGCATTGCTTTAAATTTCTATAGTGAATAACGTATCTATGTTTGTCATGTAAATTTGGAATCAATTTCGCATTTTTATATTTTCCCTGTGGAGGAACCAACAGCTCGGGACAAAAGGGCAAGTCATTGTGAGCGTCGTGTAAATTTTCCGGGTACTGCAAGTCAACTTCCAGCACGTACCCAGTGTCAGATTTGTTGGAAACTTGAAAAACGTCAAAATGGTCAATTTCCTCGTCAGTCAACCAAACAAAACCACCTTGCGGTAGAAACTGTCTCATTCCAAATCCATATAGGTTTGTAGAATCCAAAAACATGATAAAAGAAGTGGGTTTGGAAGGATCATAATTACCCGCAAATTTGTTGTTGGCAATAGCCTTTCTCCCGACACAAGTACTGACTCCTCCGCGAATACCTTTTTTGAAAAAGTTAAACATATCAATGTCAGTCAACAGCTCCAACTCAACCCCAGTAAATTTTAACATGGCATCCCAACTTAATCCGGGGGCTGTGTAATACTGCGCTGGATCTAAATTATATTGTTGCAATTAAAAATTTCGAAAGTTTTCGAAAACGTCTGCCAAAATAAAAACGTCACATTTGAGGTACACATCGGAATAGTTGCCCAACGTTTTACATTCAAAAGTTTGCCAGACCTTAACGGCGCGCGCGTAATCGGCCTCAGTGATATGGGCATCGTTTAACCGGTCATAAAACTGGGCGATTGTGGGTAAGGTAGGCTCGCTTAATTTCGCAAAAGAGTCTACGTACGAATAGGGAAATACACCTTTCTGCCTCATCAACTCAAATTTTAAGCCATCTCCGAATTGATTTTGAATTTCAACACACTGTCCATCCTTCAACGTACCGGCCAGCGATGCCAAAGAAGCACTTAAAAATCGGTAACTATCTAAAAAGCGAATTTGCATATAAACTTGTTTACGTTCCCCGTTCTCAAAAATTTCATCAACCCAAATACGTTTGCCAAATGAAATATATTTTTCTTTAGTTACCGGAATGACATCAATTTTCTCCTTATTTTGAGCCAACTTTTTTACGAAAAGGTGTGAATCGTAGTTTAAATTATGAAAAAATACGGGAATAAATTTTGGAAGTTTATAATTTACATTGCAATTGGAATGAGCAGCTCCCCGATAGTGTCCCGTCAAATGGTCGTGATCACGAACTTTTACGTCCGAGTCTTTGAAAGGGCGATTGCAAATGTGACATGAAACAGCTCCGTTAAAATTTTGAATTTCCGCGAGATCCATATCCCTAAGAGGTACAACAGGCTTCAGGTAGTTGGAATACAACCTAAAGACGTCTTGATCTAGACGATCCACAAACACTTCGACAGCATCTGCACCCCGATAAATTTCGAATTTGGATAGAGTATCGTCAAACGAACATTTCAAATAATATGCAAAGGAATACGGTTTATGTTCGCACGTTGTAACCGTATAAGGTCTTTCGCAATCGGGGTGTAGGTTCCCTCCATCGACCGGTGTTAAAATCGTTTCGAAATCTGCATAAATGACAAACGGTAGCTTCATCTGCTTCGCGCAGTTGTCAAACTTAAGAATATTGCGGGGCCTCATTTCCCCAAAGGCAGGCGTGACCAATTCTGTCGTAGGCATTTTAGTGTACACACGATTACAGTCAAAACGTTGATGCATCTCCAACTTCGCATCGCTATCAAAATAATTTAGACAACCATCGCAAAAATGTTTAGCATGATCATTACGCGTTATTTGGTGTGAAACTAACCTAGACAAATCCGCGATACAACAGTAGTGACTATTACCTTTGTCGTTGGTAATTAGCAACAAATTTACATGCCACCTCTTTTTCAAAGAGGTGTGGTACAGAGGTCCCACATCTTCATATTCCGTAACATTGCCTCGAAAAAAAATTTCCAGTCCGTATACATTTACAGAAATTTGCGGATTATATTTTTCAAATTTTTGAATATCGCGCAATCTAACAGGGAATTCAATGTCCCTAAATTTCAAGAATCGACGACAATCCGGATACGAAGTCGTTCGATTAGGCTGTCCAATTGGTTTGCAAATGGCCGAGGTTACAGCCCACCCAAAACAACAGTCGTCATCGTTTTGGATGTTCACGATCGCTTTCTTGTTTTTAATCTGCTTCGGCAGCGGGATATATGACGATGCTCGAAGCGGATTATACCTATTTACATTAACCTCTATATACAGCAGCTGCTTCAGGATCCACCCTGTTAAAGAACAAAACGCGATTAGTTTTGCTGCAAGAACCCTTCAAAGATTGCACGTACCTGACTCTCGTTCCTGAAATTCGGACACCTTCTCGTCCAATATCCCCGTAAAATTATCATATAATTCGTTCAAGTTTGTACCGCGAGTAGCCACCTCGTTAGCTGTATTAAAACTTTTTACGTCTTGCACATCTTGAACCTCCAAAATAAAAAACCCGAAAAGTTCGAAATTGATTTTTACACTAGTTAATTTATGTAACTGTCCTTCTATAAGACCTATAATTTTGTCTTTTAGTTCGGTCATATATTCTACAACACTTATATGATAATTTTCCGTGGACACCCTATAGCTTATTACACGGGACTGGAAGGCGCTCTGTAGGGCCACCACTCCCTTCCCCAGGTAGGCGACACCACACCGTCTTGTGTGACGACTGCTCCGGAGATGTCCGATGAAACCATTCCGGGGCACGTTATCGTCACACACGTTGCAGTATCGGGTCCTGGGTGGCTGTTCTGTTATTAAAAAAACGTTAGCAACCATGAAACGCTACAATAGAGACACACTCACCAGCACTGGAAACTTGGACTCTTCTGCGTTTACTGCTAGAGGGTCCTTCACCAGTCACCACCGAAGATTCCATAGCGTCGCCTGCAGCAAACACAATACCATTCAGCTTGTCTGCATTGCAACACCTATTACACTTACCACTCGTCGACGGGTGGCCCAGCTCTGGACAACAGCTTTCTCTTCGATGGCGGAACAAATTGTCGGCTCTGGTGAAGGATCGTTCGCACTCGGTGCATCTGAACATACTGGGTAATTAGCTTCACGCAAACTGTAATTATACTAACTACGCGATTAGCTACCCAGCTCGAGGGGGTGATATTCACAAAATCGATAACACTGTCAATTACAGTCTACAAATAAAATTACTCTTGAAACCTCGAGCGGAATACCCAGGTGCCACCACGCGGAGGATTCGCTTTTGACACCCTGGAGGGGATACGGGAAGGTTATTTGTTTTGTGTTACGGACGTATCACATGTTAAACTACAATCTACTATCTACAATTGTACATTTTGCCAGAGCTGATGACGTGTGGCAAGAATCTCGTCCATTACCCTTGATAGGTCGTTGGATACCTTTCGCCGCTCCATCTCCAGCAACCGCATCTCGTTCAGAGTGCTTCCGCTGTGACCTTTGGCGAGGTTGGGTTTTCTGGATTTCATACGA
Source organism: Agriotes lineatus (assembly GCA_940337035.1). Taxonomy (NCBI): domain Eukaryota; kingdom Metazoa; phylum Arthropoda; class Insecta; order Coleoptera; family Elateridae; genus Agriotes; species Agriotes lineatus. The sequence goes on along the minus strand of CALNHX010003490.1, from coordinate 137,908 downwards.
CCTTGAATGGCGTCTAGCGAATCTAGACACTGGTCCATTTCAGTGTCCAGGTCGTCGATTCTTTTTTCGCCGGTGGTGACGTCATCATATCTGGCAAAAAAAGCGGTGCGTTTGGCCTCATACTGACGAATGGCACATTGCGTTAGCGATATGCCTTCCTCTTCCTCTTTCTCATCGGCGGAGGCAGTCGACACCTCACTCCTAGAGGCCGCCGACGCGACAAGGGAAGCAGGTGTTGCAAGCCTGTCAGCTCCATCGTCCGCTACCAGGGAGGCCTCGATATCTAGCTCCTTTACGACCCTTTCGAACTCTTGTGCTGCACGACCACCGCAAACCTCCGCGCTACTATCGTCAAATTTCTTACAAAACTCAGCGTTCACAATATTTTGTTCCTCTTGTGATAAGTGTGGAGACTGTGATCTCATTCTTTTTGCAACCGATTTTTCAGTTTCCTCCACGCCTTGAAGAAGCTGTGGAGTACATATATTTATCACACTATCTGAATCACTTCGAACTTGCCCCTTTCCGGTCACAGCCTCGACATTCATCAACACTGGCTCTACGCGTTTTGCCAAACTTAACTTCGACGCACGTTTTCGCTTTGGCCCCTCGGTAAGGAGTTGCCTTAAAATTTTGCAAGAGCTGTCCTGACTAGCAGGTGTACAGCTGGCCTCGACGTCCGAAATCGGAGAAAATAAAGAACGGCCAGATACCACTACTACATTGTCCAAAATGTTTAACGAGGCTTGCGGCGTCTGGCTTCCGGGGTAGGGGGTTGCCCCGCTTCGCTGCGTGCAAACGCAGAGTTCGGCATTAGCCCGTTCCGGCGTCGATAGGCTAAGTCTATTAGCATTACGCTTCCACTCCTGCAATACAATACCTCCACACGAAACACACTTTACAGCACTGGAACCAACCATCGCGACAGCAGAGAAGAGAATGACCCCTCCTCATCTGAGAATTGCTTAAGTACACATTGGTTGACCATGGGTTGACCATGGGTTGAAGGACGGAGACGTCACCTTGCACATACGGATGGTAAGCATTTAGAGTACGCGGACGATTTTCTGTGCAATTTCAACTCAAGGCTCCCATTATTTCTTTACTCGTTACCTCTGCCTGAAAAGATACACAGCTTTTATGTAAAGTGACAATACTCGATTTACAAAAATTTATTTTTTCTAAATGGTTACAACTTCTACAGCAAACAGACTTAACTATTACGTACCGCGCTTTGTTTGCATTCTATATCACACTGTATAATGTCCAACGCAAATTTTAGCATTTCGTACATACACATCGCATTTTCCGATGTAGGCAACGCGTTCGCAATGTTTGTTTTGAAATCACCCGGTTCATTCCACACACTTTCAATTACAGTGCTATAATATTTTTCAAACTGTTGGCACTTTAAACATTCTATTTTAGACTGTATGAGCGGCACCAGCTCCCAAAATTCTTCGAACGACTCCATGTCCAGTTCAACTCGATTACGCCCTATTTCCTCTAGTTCAATCATTTTCTTGTTTAGAAATTTCTTACAAGATATTCTTCTATTAGGTTCAATATCTACCAGTTGTGGCTGAGCATCATCACTGATAAAGTAGTTATTTATCATACATTGATTGTCCAAAAACACGTTAAATATCGGTTCCTCCATCCGCATCCAATCATAGTCCGAACCACAGAACAACACTGTCGGCGCAAACGATCCATAGCCGTTTAAACCCACACTCACGAATTTGTTCCTCAATTTATTTAGAGGATAGGTTGTGGAATTTAATAACACTGGATATGGATGCAGAAAATTGGCCTTCAGCAGTCTAAGCTTTATATTTTCCATAGCTTCTTTTATGTTCTCGTCTGTCATTGCTAATGTATTTGCTAGTACAACGCCCGCTACACTATTGCACATCTTTATTTATACACATGCGTCTGGCCTTGAGAGCCTAGCGGTAGGAGGATTCTCCTTGGCCTTGAAGTCCACGTGCCTTGCAATGCCAGTGACCTTGAGGGCCTAAAGAGTAACGTTGGCCTTGAAGTTCACTTGCTTTGCAATTAGAGTAAATGACCTTGAGGGCCGCTTCGTCAGGGGAAGGAGTGCGTCAGGGGAGGCCGTAACCTCGACCTTGAAAAAGTGGTGGGGGGAGGTTCCAGAACCATCCACTTGCCTCTACTATGACCTCGACTTTGAAAAAGTGGTGGGGGGAGGTCGCAGAACCGGCAAAAGGCATCTACTGATGTGAGTTTTTGATATCTATTAGAGTTTTACATAATTGTGTTGTTGCTACCATCGCTGCGAAAGTAGTTTACTAATTCGGGAGGAGGTTGTAAGCGACCTATGCTATCGAAATACAGAACAAATCGATCAGCTTTAACGTAGGCTGTCCAATGTGTGCCAGGTCCAACATCATCGTCTAAGTTAGTAACACCACATTCTCGTTGACGAATTTTGTCGGGTAGGGCATCTCGCATAAATATCCCCCTAAAATGGGAAATTTCTAAGCGTTTAACGTACTTTGCAATATCGCTCGGCGTGGTAGCTTCAACGGTAGTTTTTTGACTGATACGGTCGTAGATATAGTCCTTTTCCTCGAGCAATGGATTCCATAGCTTTGTTATGCCGTTCTTTTTCCTGGAGATCCTTTTTAGAAGCCTTTGAGTCGCCAACCGCTTTAGCGACTGCTGCAGCACCACCTCCGAAAGACCCCAATGCTCCTAATGCAGCAAGTATGGGTACAAGCGGCAATATACCTCCTCTCTTGGGAACAGGTACTACTCTAGAACGAATTCGGCGTTTCCTTCGCGATTTAAAAACGACTGCGCCTCCAATACGTTTACGCCTACTACACCTTGTACGCTTCCGTTTTCTAGATACTCTCGTACCAAATTTTTGCGCAATACCGACAATAGGTAGTGCACGCTTTCGTTTCCGGGAGACTCTCACACCAACAGTGGGTTGTGTACGCTTCCGTTTTCTAGATACTCCCGTACCAAATTTTTGTGCGGTAATAGGTAATGTACGCCTTCGTTTTCGGGGGACCGTCACACCAGCAGTGGGTAGTGTACGCTTCCGTTTTCTAGATACCCCCGTACCAAATTTTTGCGTTGCAATAGGTAGTGTACGTCTTCGTTTCCGGGGTGTTTCCATAACAGCAATGGGTTCTGTACGCTTTCGTTTCCGGGAGACTCCCATGCCGAGTTTGGTTTTCCCTTTCATAATCCCTGTAACAGCAAGAGCTGCCGCTCTTTCTCCAAGAGTAGAGTCTTTTGCTTTAACGCGTTCCCAAGCTTTCTGTGCAAGAACTTTATCCGCCACGTGACGTGTCGAAAGATTGCTAGATTGTGAGTATGCGATGTCGTGTTGCTTGCAAGCCTCATCCAGAGGGTTTCTTCCTCGATCACCTCGAGAAAGCCGTTTGTTTAAACGAGTGCCAGGTCCGCAAAACTTGTAACCTGGTATATGTAATTCGAAGGGTAACTTGTCAATAAGGGTGTTCAACAAACCGCGACCTTTCCGTCTTACGATTCGACGACGACTACGAGTTTTACGTCTAGTATAACTCATCTTAAAGAAACGCTCGTCGAAGAGCGACTGACGATGTGAAGCTCAAAGGGGGTAGATATATACTTAGCACAGCGCGGTTAGAAGCTAGTTCGTCCCCGTCCGAAAACGATGAAGAACGTCAAACTTGTGAAACAAAAATGTTCGCTGCCGGTAGTAAATCATACAGTAAATTCCATGTCACAGAGGTTCAGACGACACGGCACTTTACTGGGTATAGGATGTAAAAGGGGTTTGATCATTGGTCCTTCCGGCTCTGGGAAAACCAATGCGATGATCAGTCTTTTGGTGCACCGCAATGGGGTGCGGTTTCACAACTTGTATTTGTATTCGAAAACCCTTGAGCAACCTAAATACAAATTTCTGAAGATACTTCTGAAGTCACTAAAAGAAATCGGATTCTACGAATTCAGCGAGGGGTGTGAGGTTATCAAACCACACGAGGCGAAAGAAAATTCTGTTATTGTGTTTGATGATGTGGCATGCGACACTCAAAGCATAATTAGAGATTATTTTAGTTTCGGGCGTCATCGAAATATAGATTGTTTTTACCTCTGTCAGACTTACTCATCAATCCCGAAACAACTGGTACGAGATAATGCGAATATCATAATCGTATTCCGGCAAGACCACACCAATCTTAAACACATTTACGATGATCATGTAAACACAGACATGTCATTCGAAAAGTTTAAAAACTTATGTTCCCACTGTTGGATCAAAGATCACGGATTTTTAGTTATCGACAAAGAAAGTGAAATCAACGAGGGTCGTTATAGAAAAGGGTTCGACAGTTATTTCACTATATAGGCATGGACCACTGCTATACAAATTATTAGTCTACGAACAACGACAGTAATAGCAACATGGACAAACGGTTAGTAAGCGATCTTATTAAAGCTAGAAAGGCTGTCAGGCGGAAATATGAAACTTTAAAAGCAGATATCGCCGAATCGCAGACGGCTCTTGCGGAGCAATTTAAACCAATTTCCCAACCACTCACGGAATTGCTTACATCCATTAAGCAAGAAGGAGGTCAAACAATACAGCAAGAAGTAGGACCTATGCTGAGAACCATCAAACGACGAGTGTCCACACCATCTATCCTACCCCGTCCGAGAAATGGAAAACCCCCGTACGAGCGTCAACCCCCGACATTGCCATCCCCGGACCGTCGACTTCAGCGTTGGTAACATCCACACCTAGATTTCTTGACAGAGAAGTATTGTATGAGAGTTTACCGGATGAGGAGCAACAGGTAGAAGTTCAAGAAGAAGAAGCGGCAATTGAAAGTTCAGTAGCAGAGGCTAGGGAAGCCGTGCGACAAATGATGGAACCGGAAGTTCTAGGGGAATACCTGGAACAGTTCTCAGGGTTAGCTAGAAAATATATCGAGGGAATGATACGAGATACAGAGAGCAAGTACGATCTCCACTATGGAGTTCGATGGGACATAGACACTGATAAGTTTGCAATTGGGAATAAACAGCTTACTTTTGAGGGTCAGGACATGGTTATTACAGATCACGGCAATAGAATAGTATACAAAGGCACCCCCCGGCTTTTACGAATTAATGTTCTTAAAGAAACCGTTGACTTATACAACCAAAGACGGTGAAAATTACTATGACATAGTGAACCGATCCGCCGCAAATCGTAAGAACTACGATCCAACCCAAGGGATAAGCGGCAACGCCGGTGCAAAATATATGAAAGTAGTACGCCCCCTGGCTACATCCTCCGGCATTAGACAACCTACCAGAGTCGCATCGAGGGTGCAGCGTACCGGTAGGGGATTATTAACAGTAACCAATAAAAAAGTGGAATTTGTTCCTTGGAAAGATCCAAATTCATTAGTGGATCGTCTGCGCATATTACTAGCTTCTCAGGTAGCGGGGCACACCGGCCATTCCAACGAAATCGTAAGCATCACCCAAGCTCTACGAGATGCAAAAATAATTCACTAAGACGAGTACAAAAGCAGAGGACCTATTGAATTGCGATCAGAAGGTGTTAGACGATAGAGTAATGCCCATAGACAAATTTGGACGCCACTACCATAGCGCGCGCTACGGTTCTCATCGCAAACATATCTTTATGAAAGTTCAAAATGTAAACCGACTCCATATAGAGGTACCACTGCTGCTAGTGGGGCGTGGTTATGATGAAAGCGGATATTCCAAAATTTTCGGTAATAATGAGTACATTTTTTCGTTAACGATCGGTGAGATCATAAGTGTTCAAGTCAACGGACCTTTGGTAGTATCACACATCAACGGCATCAAACACGACACGCTTGTCGGTAAGACATTGCGGCGAGGAGATAAACTGAAATTCGAATCCATAAACGCTAAGTTATACGTGCAACTGCTGCTTAAATGTCCCATAGCAGTCGATACAGCAACATTCGGCAATGAGTCCTAAGGAGGATCTAGTTGCAGAACTTCACAAACCAGCGCGAAGAAATTTCAAGAGACGACGGGTGATTCTCAAAGGATTGCATGATTTACTACAAGCGGATTTGGTGGAGATGCAACCATATGCACGAAGCAATAAAGGTTATCGATACATTTTAGCTGTTATTAATGCGTTTTCTAAATACTTGTGGGCTCTCCCGGTAAAACGGAAAACGGGAAAAGATGTAGCGGCAGCTATGCGAAAAGTTCTTGCTAATATGAAGGTATCTCCAAAAAACGTACAAACCGATTTGGGAAAAGAATTTTATAACAGCGATTTTCAAGCATTGATGCGACGTTACAAGATAAATCATTACAGCACGTATTCAACTATGAAAAGCAGCATCATAGAAAGATGTAACCGCACCCTTAAGAACATGATGTGGAAGCAGTTTAGTTTGCAAGGGTCCTACAAATGGTTGGACATTCTGCCCCAACTTTTAAGCAAATATAACACAACCAGGCATAGCACAACAGGTATGAAGCCGGCTGAAGTTAATCTTAAAAATGCCAAACGTCTGTTACACACCGTGTACAGCCACACAAAAACTGTAGATCCGACACCTCAAAAGTTTCATAAAGGAGATTCTGTACGCATTAGTAAATATCGTTCGATATTTAGCAAAGGCTACACACCCAGCTGGAGCAACGAAATATTCAAAATAGCCACAGTGCGACTTACAAATCCTACCACCTACAGACTCACCGATCAGGAAGGGCAAGAAATCAAAGGTGGATTTTACGAGCACGAATTACAGAAAACCAAACACTCGGACGTATACCTGGTAGAAAAGGTGTTGAAGAAGAAGGGTAATCAGCTTTACGTAAAGTGGTTGGGATTCGATAATCGTCACAATTCCTGGATATCCAAAAACAATGTTGTATAACTTATTATGATTCTATAGAACTCTTTCAATAAAACACTTTTTTGTTTTACTACCATTTATTTTCTTTAAATAAAAACTTTTTATGTTTTACAGTAATTTATTATTGTAAATGCTAACATGAGTGACTACAGTGTTAAATAACAAATATACTTGGTAATGCGGACCCAAACAATCAGATTTTTCGTAAAATTTAACTTACTACCTCTATCATACAAGCTAGTGTTCTTAACCTATACTATAATTGCTATATACAATAACTAAACCTACAAAGTACAAGAAAGCCGTGTAGGACCTCTGCTGTTAAGTAATAACGAATACTGTTCCGCGAACATATTGCAACACCATCGTTTCGGCAATGCGCAGCAAGTTGTCTAGACGACTGTAAACATCTATGTCACGGTGACCCCACGCTAAGGTTTTGGTAGTATTAGGAATAAGGAAGCGTTTATCATCTCGCGAAGAAAGCGCAACCTTATTCATTAATTCGGTGTACATAGTGTGTAAACGGGAACGAAACACATACATCTGACAAAAGACAACTTCCCTCTTGTTTTCGACTACAGATTTATAAATTTCGGTGGTGAGGTGATTCCGAACAGCACTCTTTCTAACTCCCTTCGCCTTTTTGGCTTCCTTACCAACAGCGTTTACACAGTATGTTTTTGCACCGACCCCGTAATAGCTACACACAGCCACCCCAGCGTACTCATCCTTAAATTTGCCAACAACAGACTCGGTTCTCGAAATTCCGTGCAAACCATTCTTGTAATTTGATGTATCAAAGAGATCAAGGTGCTCTTGCATGTCCGCGTAAAAATTTTCAGTAAAAATTTTCAGGATGAATGAGTCAGTGTCCGAATAGAGTAGAGACACATTACGGCCGTATGTATGCTTCAAAAATTTGTAATAAAAATCGTACATTACCGTTTTCGAAAGATCTAAAACTGAGAAACCAACATAAATGGGTTTGTTATATAAAACCGACGTTCTGTTCATTTCCACTGCTATTAAATTTTCCCCAAACCGAATTCTATCTTTAAAGTTAGGTTTCGATATCAAAGCTTCTGCCCCCATTCTATTACCAATTTTCTCCCAATGACTAATTAACTTTACAAGAACCCTTTTGTCCACGTTTTCCATGGTTTTACCAAAGACGCTATTGTTAGCTAGTTTGAATGAATTTCGGTTAAATTCATTGTCAGACTTGTTACGTAAATTTGTGTTTAAATCGATGTAGGATCTGAGCCATGGAGATTGTCTAAACTTAAGTATTTTATGCGTTTTAACCAAAATCAAGCCGGCCTCTAAACATTGCCTCAAATTCCTGTAGTGAATAATATAATTGTGTTTGTCATACAAATTTGGAATTAATTTTGCATTTTTAAATTTTCCCTGTGGAGGCACCAATAGCTCGGGGCAAAAGGGGAAGTCATTGTGATCGTCATGTAAATTTTCAGGGTACCGCAAGTCAACTTCCAACACGTACCCAGTATCTGAGTCGTCCAAAATTTGAAATACGTCAAAACTATCAATTTCGTAGTCAGTCAACCAAACAAAACCACCTTGCGGTAGAAACTGTCTCATACTATGGCCATAAAGGTTGGTGGCGTCTAAAAAAACAAGAAAAGAAGTGGGCTTTGAAGCGTCATAGTTACCCGCAAATTTATTGTTGGCAATAGCCTTTCGCCCGACACAAGTACTGACTCCCCCACGAATACCCTTTCTAAAAAAGTGAAACATATCCATATCCGTCAACAGTTCCAACTCAACCCCCGTATATTTTAAAATGGCGTCCCAACTTAAACCGGGGGCGGTGAAGTACTGCGCCGGATCTAAATTATATTGATTTAAATAAAAATTGCGAAAGTTTTCGAAAACGTCTGCCAATATAAACACGTCACATTTGAGGTAAACATCGGAATAGTCGCCCAACGTTTGACATTCGAAAGTTTTCCAGACCTTAACGGCGCGCTCGTAATCGACCTCAGTAATATGCGTCTCGGTTAAATGATCATAAAACTGGGCGATTGTGGGCAACGCCGGCTCGTCTAATTTTGTAAATGAATCCAGATACGAATAGGGAAACACACCTTTCTGTCTCATCAGTTCGAATTTGATGTCATGTCCGAATTGCTTATGAATTTCAACACACTGATCATCTGATAACGTGGCGGCCAGCGATGCTAAAGAAGAACTTAAAAATCGGTAACTATCTAAAAATCGAATTTGCATATAAACGTTTTTCCGTTTTCCGTCAACAACGACTTCATCTACCCAAAGACGTTTGCCAAATGAAATATATTTTTCCTTATTTTCCGGAATGACATCAAGCTCCTCGTTATTTTAAGCTAACTGTTTTACAAAAAAGTGGGAATCGTAATTTAAATTGTGAAAAAATACGGGAATAAAATTTGGAAGTTTATAATTTAGATTGCAGTTAGAATGGGCAGCTCCCCGATATTCTCCGGTCAAATGGTCGTGATCGCGAACCTTTACGTCTCCCTCTCCAAAAGGACGATTGCAAATATGACATGAAGCAGCATCCTTAAAATTTTGAATTTCTTGCGGAGCCAGAGGCTTGAGAGGTACAACATGCTTCAAACTGTTGGAATATAGCGCGCGAACGTCTCTGTCTAGACGTTCAACAAACACGTCCACAGCATCCTCGCCCCTATAAATTTCGAATTTGGATAGAGTATCATCAAAAGAACATTTCAAATAATACGCGAAAGAATACGGTTTGTGCTCGCACGTTTTGATCGTATAAGGTCTTTCGCGATCTGGCTCCTGATCCCCACCATCGACAGGTGATAAAACTGTCTCGAAATCTGCATAGCATATATAGGGCACTTTCAATTGCTTATGATAATTATCAAATTTAAGAATGTTCTGGGGCCTCACCTCACCACACTTATCCGTGATCGGCTCTGTCGTAGGCAACTTTGTGCACACATGATTACAGTCAAAAAGCTTATGGTTCTCCAGATGGGCATCGGTGCGAAAGTAATTTAGACAACCATTACAAAAATGTTTTGCATTGGCCCTAGCCGTTATTTGCCGCGAAACTAACCTAGACAAATTGGTGATCCAACAGTAGTGGTTATTACCTTCGCCGTCTGTTAGAAGCAACAAATTTATATGTCCGTTTTTTATACGTGGCGAATAGTACAGAGGTCCCACAACTTCATATATGGTAATATAGTTTTGAAAAGTTTTTTCTAACGCGTATACATTTATAGAAAGTTGAGGGTTATTTTTTTCAAATTTAGAAATATCGCGCAATCTAACAGGGAATTTAATGTCCTCAAAATTTAAAAAATCGCTGCAATCTGGATACGAACTCGTTCGATTAGACGGTCCATCCGGTTCGCAGATGGCCGAGGTTACCGCCCACCCGAAACAACACTCGTCATCGACGTTTTGGACGTTCACGATCGCTTTCTTGGACTGAATCTGCTTCGGGAGCGGGATATACGAAGACGCCCGAAACGGATTGAATTTATTTATATTTAATTCTAGGTACAGCAACTGCTTCAAGATCCACCCTGTAAACATTTTGCGGTTAGTAACATTAACAAGAATTACAATTGTAATACACACCTGAATCGCGTTCCTCAAATTCGGACACCTTCTGGTCCAATATCCCCGTTAAATTATCATATAATTCGTTCAAGTCTGTACCGCGAGTGACCACCTCGTTGGTCGTATTAAAACTTTTGACGTCTTGTACATCTTGAGTCTCCAAAATAAAATACCCGAAAAGTTCGAAATTGAATTTTATACTGTTTAATTTGGTCAGTTGCCCTTCTATAAGACCTATAATTTTGTCTTTCAGTTCGGTCATATATTCTACAACACTTATATGGACACCCTGTAGCTGGCAACACGGGACTTGAAGGCGCTTGGAAGGGCTACCACTCCTTTCTCCAGGTGGATGACATCACACCGCCTCGTGTGACGATTGCTCCTCAGGTGTCCAACGAAACAAGTCCGAGGAACATTTTCATCACACACGTCGCAGTATTGCGTCTTGGGGAGCTGTTCTGTTAAACCAAACGTTAGAAAACATGAAACACTACAATAGAGATACACTCACCACCGCTGGAGTCATTAGGTCTTGGACGTTTACTCGCCGATGGTCCCTCACCAGCTGCTACCGAAACCTCCATAGCGTCACCTGTAGGAAACACACAATCGATATAATCAACAGCAATCAACACGTTTCCACTTACCACTCGTCGATGGGTGGCCAACCTCGTGGCGACAGCTATCTCTTCGATGGCGAAACAAATTGTCAGCTCTGGTGAAGGAGTTTCCACAAGCAGTGCACCTGAACATAATGGCAAATTAGTCTCGCGCAATCGGTTAATATACTAATTGCGCGATTAGCTACTCAGCTCGAGGCTTACTATTCACCAACGCAATGAACACCTTTATTTATAAACACTGATTAACAAATTAAACCTCGAACGGATTACCCAGGTGTCACCACGGGGAGGATTCGCTTTGGACACCCTGGAGAGGATAGGGGCAAGGTTATTTGTGTTAGAGGTGTATGATATGTTAAACGATTATCTACTCGTTACTTAGCTTTTTTATCGAGCTCCTGACGTCTTGCACGAATCGCACTCTCCACAGCTAACAGATCTTGGATTAGCTCTAGCCTTGCTAACGCAGCATTCTTAAAGATGTCCATGTTAGTTGCGCTGTGGCCGTGGCGGATCTTAGGTAAAGCAGCTATGCTTTTTAGGTACTCATCATTCATCGTCGCTTCTAGGCTGGCGGCTCGAATTTCTAGGGAGCTAATAAGAATATAAGCTACTAAACTGGAAAAGCACGTTAAATAACATATATGGATAAAAAAATAATATCTAATATACCTCAGATAATGCTCTCCACTGGGAAGATCAGCAGCTTTAGCATTTATTGCATTCCGATTAGACACGTATTCACGTTCGGCACGCTGGGATGGCGAAATATCATCCATGTCTTCCTCCTGCGGGGTAGAAGTAATCGACACCACAGTATCGATTACGTCACTCCCAGTGGCTACAACAGCTACACCACCCGAAACCGGAGACGCCTGTACAATTACAGAAGGCGCTGCGGCCACATTTTCCGAAGGTTGGATTGTTAGCCGCTTCGAAATTCGACTGGTCGGTCGACTTGAGCCGGAGTCTATCTCCAAACCATCTACAAAGGTTGTAAACTCTTGCGCCGCACCGTCGCCGGAAGCCGCCTTTTCCAATGGAATGTCGTCAAAATCGAACGCTTCCATAAACATTTCCGTTTGTGATAGATGCGGAGACTCAGATTGCATCGGCATATTTTGGAATTTTGGAGTAGACAAGTCACCAACTGTCCGACTATCAAATGTGGATACATTTTCCACTTGAACCTGAAATTCTCCCGTTTTCTTCTCAGTCTCCACATTCATATTCTCTATATATTTCCCAAAATTGAATTTTGCCGGTTTTTTTTTATTTTCTGACCTTTCTTTAAAGCTGATTTTAAAATTTTGTGAGAACCTTGACTACTTGGAGAAATAATTTCGCAATTAGGAGCAATTAATACGTCACTTAAAACATTTATGGCGGCTTGCGGCAACTCCTGTGCGGAACTGGAGCATGAAACGCTTGGTTCCGTGCAGGCGCAAAGTTTAACTTTACCCTTTTCCGATGTTTCCTTCAAGCTAAGCCTCGAGTATTTAGACATCTTTTTGGGTAGTAGAACACCTCTACAAGATTGGCACACAGTTGACATTGCAAAAGCAGGTAACAAAATGGTTTGCTGCAGCTTGGAGGTCTGCATTTATACGAAATGCGAAGGCCAACTTCAACTTTCAATATTAATTTAATTACGATGCTAATTTCCTTAAAGATATAGCAAAATTTTATTAAGAAAAGTTATTCAGAATGTAAAATTAAACCACTGTATGAATTTTCGCAAATATCTGATTACTTTGAAAAACTTCTCATTGTTTGCAATGAGATATAAAACGATATTCTATATTAAATTGCACTGCCCTGTTACTTCATAATACAGCAAAATTTTATTAAAAAAAGTTATTCAGAATGTAAAATTAAACCACTGTATGAATTTTCGCAAATATCTGATTACTTTGAAAAACTTCAATTGTCGCAATTGCACTAAAACGAAATTTATTTTCAAAAGCGCTGCCACGTTAGTTCATAATACGGCAAAATTTTATTAAGCAAAGTTGTTCAGAATGAGAAACTATATCCCTCCGTGAATTTTCGCAAATATCTGATTACTTTGAAAAACTTCAATTGTCGCAATTGTACTAAAACGAAGTTTATTTTCAAAAGTGCTGCCTCGCTAGTTCATAATACGGCAAAATTTTATTAAAAAAAGTTGTTCAGAATGAGAAACTATATCCCTCTGTAAATTTTCGCAAATATCTGATTACTTTGAAAAATTTTTAAGGGTCGCAATTGCACTAAAACGAAATTTATTTTCAAAAGTGCTGCCTCGTTAGTTCATAATACGGCAAAATTTTATTAAGAAAAGTTGTTCAGAATGAGAAACTATATCCCTCTGTGAATTTTCGCAAATATCTGATTACTTTGAAAAACTTCTAATTGTAATTGTACTAAAACGAAATTTATTTTCAAAAGTGCTGCCTCGTTAGTTCATAATACGGCAAAATTTTATTAAGAAAAGTTGTTCAGAATGAGAAACTATATCCCTCTGTGAATTTTCGCAAATATCAGATTACTTTAAAAAACTTCTAATTGTAATTGTGCTAAAACGAAATTTATTTTCAAAAGTGCTGCCTCGTTAGTTCATAATACGGCAAAATTTTATTAAGAAAAGTTGTTCAGAATGAGAAACTATATCCCTCTGTGAATTTTCGCAAATATCTGATTACTTTGAAAAACTTCTAATTGTAATTGTGCTAAAACGAAATTTATTTTCAAAAGTGCTGCCTCGTTAGTTCATAATACGGCAAAATTTTATTAAGAAAAGTTGTTCAGAATGAGAAACTATATCCCTCTGTGAATTTTCGCAAATATCTGATTACTTTGAAAAACTTCTAATTGTCGCAATTTTCCATTGACGTCACTTGTTTACGAACTGCTAAAGCGGATGCAATATTGCATCCTGCTGCATTTGCCCAGGTCGTCTTAAAGTCGATGCAAAAAAATAAAAGGACCATTTGCCTGGGTCAAAGATGTTTTTAACATAAGTGTAAATTTTTCCATTGACGTCACTCTTGTTTACGAAGCAGAAATGCATTTGCAAATAATACGTCCAATTATGATTTGCACGACTTTTTCATAACAAATTGGAGTTTGCATTATTACTAGTAAGCGAATTAACTATTGTTTTAAAAAATATTAAGTAGTCACATGTAATTTTTAATTCATATCACTTTTAAAGTGCATGAATTATTTATTGATTATTACCGTTTTAAACAATGCCACCACGTCAATTAAACTTTACTACAAGTTATGCATTGTTGGCTTTTCGCGTACTTATTAAAAATGATATGAATTAAAAATTACATGTGACCTACCCTGCAGAAAGCAAATTTCACCATATGCAATTATTATGCTATTTAAAATAAATCATTTAAATACATATTACAATGTGCAGAAAATATGCCGTGTCGGGTATTAAAAAACGTGTTTTTTTATGAGAAAGCTAATGCTGTTACAAAAAAATCAGTTAATTTAAAACTATGATTAGATAGCGCCGTAATTAGCAAAAATTACAAATTTGCTGCATAATTTGTCAACCCTTCCCTCCAAGTCGAGATGTAGGTAGGAGAGATTTGTATATAAACCAGCCGCTGTTGCATGACAAAATCACAGTTTCCTCAGCTGCAACAATTTGCTCCATTGGTAAGATATGTTTGTATATGTTTTATTTTATATGTTAAAATGCTTGTATCATCATTATTAAGATATTTGATTGGAATTTTTTGCATTGTACTGTTACTTCGCTATTCTAAATTCTCAAACATTTTTCAGATAAAATCAGGCCAGAGAAATGGGTAAGATGCTTGTTTTTTTTGTATTTTAAACAGTATACATGCAAGAAATTTACAGATCAGTTTCTTGAAAGCGTGAAGTGCGGCCCAGTCCAGTCGCCTTTCGGTAATTTTTTTTGTAAATTTTAATAGTTGATGTAATAAATTTTTATAATTTTTTTAGAGAAAGCTTTGATCGAATACGTCAAGGAAAAGTATAGGACTGTAAGAAAATTGTATTTTCATAAATCCGGTTCACAATACATTTATTTTTAGGATGACGTAGCAACCATAGGAAACTGCGATTACGTCCCGGAGGCTATCCTGTTAGAGTCAAGGTGGTTTCTGGGGCGTAAAATAAAACTCTACAGAGACCTGGAATTAATGGAGATGATTTGGGCTGTATACGTGAGTAAGAGAGAATTGCTTCTTTGAGAAATTACATGTCTTTCTACAGCTATAGTGGGGCCGCCCACATCATTCCACCACTGTCCAACCACACCATTGAACCGCATCATCGTTACATTACAGGTATGTTACCAGTTGTAAATATGAGTCCGGCAGAATGACCGACCCTGTTTCAATTGTTAATAACTGTTTTAGTAAAAGCTTGCCAATTTTAGTTATATCTTTAATAAGCTACTTCTCTTTTCACAGAAATGCAGTTGGTGTGGTTTTTTCTATCGAACAACGTCTGCTTCGCTCCCGAGTGGGAGGTAGAAAACCTCAGCAATGGCGATGTGAGGGTATGGCTTCGGGATTTCTCGTGGAGTCCTGAGCTACTACATCCTCTACTCGTCTTGCTTCGCACCCGAATCTATCCGTCCGGGCGTTGTGCCTTCTTCCACTACGTGGAAGGGCACCTATGCACGACGGATGGTGAATACATCGGAGACCTCAACATCCCAGAACTGAACAACATCAGGTCGAGGATGTTGAATGCGGACTCGGCCGGCATTGACCAGCCTGATGAAGATATGCTGTTGGATAGGTCGTCTACACCGTCGAGTCTGGGATTGGATGGGCTGTTCATACCTGATGACGTCAGTCTGATATGGAGTCCAAACGATCCAAGGATTAATGGTATGGATCACGTATCTAACGCCATGTCGCCATCTTCCGTTGGAGATAGCATATTCGACGTCTCCACGCAGGGTTGGTCTTCGGGTGGGGAAAACGGTGACAGTGGTGGTGAAGGAGTGGAAAACGGTGACAGTGGTGGTGAAAACAATTCAGGCTACGAAAGAGACGTTGAGGAGTAGATTTTAAGTTGTTAGGTTAGGTTAGTTACTAAGTTAGTCAGTAAGTTATTTGTATAATAAACGTTTTAAAATTTTTAATTTTTTATTACATCGTTATAACTACATGATAAACACTTATTGTTCCAACGTTTGCTGTTGTTGGGCGTATTGTTTAAACATAATATCATATCTAATGACGTCCAAAGCATACTTTAGCATTTCATGCATGCAGTATACATTTTCCGATTTTATGGGCGGTAACGCATCCTCAATGCTTCCTTTAAAGTCGCCGGGTAAATTCCAAACCGCGTCTATTACACTACTGTAAAAATTATTAAAATTCTGACTTTTCAAAAGTTCAGCTTTAGAATTTAGCAGCTGTAGCAACCCCCACAATTCTGCTACTGATTGCATACCGAGATACACTTGGGATCGCTTAAGTTCCTGCAGCACAATCACTTTCTTATTTCCGATTTTTTGGAAATATATTCGTTTGCCTGGACTTATATCCACCGGTTTTAAATCTCCATCTTCATAGTTAAAATGCCTGTTTATCACATCTTCATTTTTAAGAAAGACTTGCCACTCTCCTTCGTCTAGCAGTATAAAATTGTTGTTAATCCCACAAATTAGCACTCCCGGCACAAACGATCCAAAACAGGTCAAACCCAAACTCACAGATTTATTTCTTGACTTATTCAACGGATAACTTGTTGCGTTTAACAATACTGGATATAACAGTTTCACTTTTTTCTTTGATACTCCCCCCTTCACAGTTTCACCAACCTTTTGTATTTGATCCATTGTTTTTTTGCTAGGACAGCACACGATATACTACTGAACACAAAACTACACCTCATGTTATACCCAGTCTTCAAGGTTACTGTTGATGGCCTCGCTTCGAACGTGACCTTGGGCTTGCACGTGGCCTCGCTTCGAACGTGATCTTGGGATTGAACGTGACCTCTCCTTGAACGTGGCCTCGCCTTGCATGTGAGCTTGGCCTTGAACTCAAGGCCAAGTGGTGGGGGGAGGTTCCAGAACCATCCACTTCTCTCTACTGATATCCTCGTCACACGATCTGTTGTCCTGGTAAGTTTGTCTCCTTTGATTGATTCCAATTTTAACTTTGTCCCATTTATTTTCAGATACCCTAACGTCTCAAGCACCATGCACCAAGTATCCAAATCAGTTAATAATTATTGTAAAATTACCTCTTCTTATATGTCGCTTGTACCAATAAATCCAATCTCCATCAACTATTATTATTTCTTGTATTCCAATATTCAAATAACTGTATTAATAACTTCTCATTCACCACTTCGTATTACCATATCAAATTATATAAAAATCAAGCAGAAATTCGTTTTATTTTCAATATTGCATTAGCCAAATTTTACATTACATCTGTTTTCTTGAGTTCTATTTACGTAACTGTTTTAAACAAATTTTTATATCTAATAGTAACGATTATTTATGCACACTATTTTAGTTATTTTAATACAAAATTTGCTTAACAAACACAATTGTCAATGTAACCTTGGTTTGATTTTATTATATCCAACTATTAATTTCAATACATTCAAATTTGCCTACCAGTATTTAATGAATCACAATGAATAACGCAACAAGAGCTCTGTTTCTTTACTTTCATCATTGAAATCTAAAATTTTATATCCATTAAAATTTAATTATTGTAACTGTTCAAATGTATTAGTTCATTTTTTTTATATTTCTCTAATATGATTAAGCTTCCTGCATCATGTATCATAACAATATAATGCTGTTCGATATTTGACAAGGCCCGGTTTGGCAGCTGCATTACAAGTTTTCTGCCTGTCTGCCTGTCTGTCAGCAGTGCTTTCGAACCTATATTAAAACAATCGAATCTAAAATTTGGGTCTTACGTAAAAGAAAACAATATGTAATTAAATGGTACTGTTGCTAATAGCTGTATAGAAATATCCTAAATTTTTTAACTCAGTTTACACTCCGAACTGTAACCTGTAAATCTCTACAGCATAATAATATTTCTTTAGGAACTTTCTTATTGCTAAAGTGAGGAATGCTGTCTTCTGTATATAAATCCAACAGCAAAAAGCGAAATAAATAGCTATCGGCTCAATTTCGAGACTGTGTATTTAATAAAGTACGGAAAAAAACACGTAATATTTACATTCGGTGCTTACAAACAATGTGGAGGATTTCTCTCAATGTCTCTAAGTCTCCAACACTTTGGTATTATGTTAAATACTGTTTACTAACTGACTGTTAATAACTATCAAAATATGCGAAAGACTATCAACTACCAGATCCCAGTCACTCGTGTGTCTCACCCAGAGCCTCAAACAAGTTTTAATTTCCAAACAAAGGCTCCATTTAATTTAGCGGTTGTGCAGATTTTTCTCAAACAATGGGTTTCATTGTTCAATTTTTACCAGTCTTGTACACTTCTCAAACATGTCTGGACAAGTCTGAAGCTCTAGAAAATAACATCCTGTTTATCTGATAATGGAGGTCAGCAAAAATTCCTCCAGACAACAAAGACTTCATTGTTCAATTATTTTTTGCAATCGTGCAGATTTCTCAAACAATGGACGTCATTGTTCAATTGGTAGACAATAACATCCTGCATCTGCAAGTCTCAACAAGTTTTGCATTCCCAGGCGATCCTGTTGAGCCTGGGAAATATTTTTTGATAAGCGTAGGAATAAAATTAGACATTTAGCCCCCAAAATTCATCGTGAAAACTTTGTAAAAATTTCCCTAAATATTTGCAAATATTGCAATGCTACGAGAGTATATTTGAGGGCCCGCCAGCTAGACTCAGTAGAGACGGCATGGAATTATTTAAATGATGTAATTACCAAATATAATTAGCGCCAACAATTTTTGTAATTACAACAAATATACTCAGTTAGGTCAAGAACTAACTCAGTTAAAATTGCAGCAGGCTATAACACAATATCTGAAATATAGAAGGTAACAGTAATGAAATCAGACAACGAATGGTATAAACAGTGCATTGGATATATCAAACAACGCTGCATATAGTAACCAGCACACACATTCTGTCATGTATTATTAGGCATTACTTACTCGAAAGATGCACCCCAAATAACGCTAACATAGCAATGATTAGCACAATTCAATACGAAATTTAAGATTAAACCACTAAAATGTACAATTACATACTAAGTACAGTTTCAGCTTCTTTCTTATTTCCCGCGGTGCCGATATCATTATCACAGATCATTAGGTTGTACAGTATTTATCTGAACGCGTCATGCTTCTGCAGGGGGTAAATCAAATCACCCCCAAACAGGCTGTGAAAGATGCTGGTAAACGTCACGGCATACAAAGCACTAAGACTGTGATGTTCAAACTCGAACTAGGCCCAGAAACTGAGGGACCCTCCGAAGTAGGAGGAACCGCTGCAGTTTTTACAGCTCTCGGGTCACGCCTGGCGAGAAATAATGATAAATAAACCGTCTCAAAGTACGCGGACGTATTTACCCCACCTAAGTGCCCAAGGTCTATAAACCGCATCGAAGCGAAGCTTCCACAAATAATATTTAAAAATACCTGAAACTAAGAGTTAAAACTTGGAGTACCTACAATCACACGAATTCTCCGATATGACGCCACTTTTGGCAGATAAAAATCAACGACAAACAAAAGGGGCAGCCTGAAACAGCTGTTAAGTCTTCCGGTACAGCAGATTACCACTAATCGCTAAAGCTGCGTTCGCACGACGCCCCAGTTCAAATAAAGGAGCTTCTATATACGTCCAAGAATTATGCACAAAATAAATTCTAATGTTAATTACGCTTTTTACACGTACTCGACTCAATATCATTGTATCATAGAACATTATGGGAATCACATTAACAAGCGATAACTTAATTATGCTAAGTTAGTATGCTGGTGTCCAAGCCTATTTAACGGGTATCCAAATTTGAGGTTGGATTTTGAATTTCGCGGCATTTGCTTTCTGTCAAACATACAGCGCTAATATTTTATAGTAGTCATTTTGATACATTTCCATTTAAGTTATTTAAGCTATGGAGCGGTTCACGGTTCAGCAACGCATACTTATTGTAAAAACCCATTACAAATAAGGGAAAAGTTGACTTATCTCTCGATATGGTGACATCAATTGGCCGTCGAGATTTTGCGAATTGACGCCTTTGGATTTATTCCTCTGGGGTTATGTGAAAAGGAAAATCTATGCCAATAGTCTACAGACAATTTCAGGCCTAAAGGCCGAAGTTACACTCGTAATTGGTGAGATAGACCCTCGTTTATGTTTAAATGTCGTTGAAGATTTGAAAAAAGAATGGTTTCATATCAGACGAGCCGAAAGGGCATTTATCTGATATTACCTTCGATGTTTAATCGTTAAGTATATGCTTTAAGTTCTCATTAAAATATCTTACATTTTCAAATTATTTAGGCGTTTTATTAAAGAATTAAAATCCAACCTCAAATTTGGACACCCTTTCCAAGTTAACGATGTTTTTAATGCAATACAATAATTTCATTTTAACCAACCCTAAAATATAATTCAGAGATTGCAATGAGTTACTTTTAAAAAATAAGTTACTTTTTTCACCGGAAGTCGGTAAAACCTAGTATATTAGAAGCTTATTTATATAACTTAAAATGTATAGCCAGACGACCAAAATGTAACCTTACAAACTTGTCCGGTTGTATACGTTTTGAATAAAACAACAAGATTGTCGAGCGTTTTGTTTCTAAAATATAGTGCACTGAGTTCAGTAGCTTATAACTAATTAATTTGTCATTTCATTTTTTAAGGATTTGGATATTCTATACTTTATCAACACCCATCGTATACATTAAATATCACATTTTTAGGAGTTGGCATTCCACATTTATCAATTAAAACGTAACAAAATTTTATTTATTTAGCTAATTTTACCATGAATTTTACGCGCCTTGAGTTGTAAGTGCTGGTGTACAATACTTATTTAGGTACAAATTATGAAATTATTGCCGATTGTTTTTAGATATACCTGAAGGTAATCTCAAGTTAAAAGAAAAAATAACTAGAAATTAACTGTTTATTGTTTCGCATAAAATCAGTTATAATATTTGTATTCAAATCATTCAACTTGTATGTTTACATTTTTGCCAAGAAATCAGGTTTATGATTAACCATAAATTCCCAATTAATAACTTCTGCATAAGTATTAGATGACATAAAGGCGTAGCAATAAGCATGCTACAGGTTCAAAATTGCATATGGTTTGTTAGCAGGAACATCTAGCAACATCGCAAAATCCGAAGAAACTTAATGACTTATACTTGGGAAATCTAATCCTCCAGGTAGAATGCGCCTGACTATGAATATCTCGGACAACTCAATACTCAAATATTCCACTGAAAATAGAATGCAACTCAATTGACACCGTATACGTCTCAAGACTTCCCTTTAATTGAAAAAAATATCTGCTTGAAATTTGTAGCAACGCCTTATTAGTAGGGATCCAACTAACCGTTGTTCTTACCTGTCTGCAAGGGTTCATTTAATCCTTAGATAACAATCAGCAGACGTTATTTGTTGGAATTTTTGCAAGTTATGCTTCTTGTAGAAATTGTTTAGTTCTCCTAAATTAAGTTAATATTGATGCAGTTTTATACAAACATTTCTTTTTCTAAAATTTTCTCCAAACAAACACGTTACTAATTATGCTATTAACATTTTTGTAACAAAACATATGCTTAGGTCTAATCTCATCAAAATAGTAAAAAATGCATTAAAATATTATCTATTTTGAAACAATTATGACCACAGCCGGACTGGGCTGGGCGATCGGGCGCTAGCCTGATGTGCCGGTGGCGCGGGGGCCGGTGGTCTGCTGGTTAACCACAACCACGTAACTATAAACATGTTACTATTTCTTAAAGAATAAGACAATTGTTTTCGCAATATTCAGAACAATTTTTATGCGTACTTCTCTCTCAAAGTATCTGCAAATAGCAGGTATGGATTTCTTACAAGAACACCGCATGGTCTAGGAGAATTTACTATCCCTGAAGAAATTTTACTAGAATTTCATAAAATTGTGGAAGACACTAGACGTTGTTACGGTATCAAATGGTTTTAACGACACTCAAGGGTACGGGAGTGCCACTTGTTTTATCATGTTCGGGAAATGCCAACACTTGCCCTGTAATTCTCGAAAACAGGCCAATAGCCACGGCTTAATACGCCCAGGGAGATGGGCGTGGTCCTAGAAACAGTACACCATAGGGGCAAGCGTAACGATATATACAGGGTGTTGCAAAATAATAGGGCGCCACGGGATTCAGACTTTGGATCTCACGTTTGACAGAACCCCGAAAGCCAAACGGGGTAAAATATATGTACAGCCTCGCGACTTCCCGTACTGCGACGACGAGCGCAATACCTACCTGTGACGCTTACAACTCCTTCCAGGCTCCACCTCACATCGATTTTACACGTCGAATAACTCAGCCTCAAAATAAGCATGCAACAGACACGGGGAAATCACAAGACAATATATAATAAACCGATCTGTTGGTCTAACGCATATATATATATATATATATAGTCGTTGTACGTACCCTTACATGTGTAAGATTTCCGACGACGTCGTCGCAAGGGCGAAAACTCGCCGTTAGACCGGTTACATACACTAGAAAATCGTCGTATGTGGGACTGGTTCATAAACGTATATATTGGAGGACATGTTAATAGAGGTCATTTGCAGTTGTTTTAGCCAAACATGCCTTATACGAATGTGAATAGTTGTTGAGATATTCTAATTTTTGTGTTTTCTTAGAAATCCGCCATATAGTCGTACTAATTTAAAAATTAAAGCAAATACAACCTTTTTTTCTGCAATATTTCAGTTTCCCTCATTAGATTACACATTGGCAGACATTCTCTATCAAAAATTATGTTAAATACTCCGATCTAATAAAAATACGAAACCTAAAACCTCCACTTGTAAAAGAAAACTTCGAACAACTTGTACATTCACACGTAGTGATTTCAAAATTTTCATGATACATTAAGCGTACAAATAACTGTAAAAACTTCCTTGTTCTATTGGCTTTCGAAAGAGGTATAAAGGTTTATTATTTACTTTTCTAATCTATTAACAAAACAACGAAATTGGGCATAGTACCAAAGACGCTAATAAGGGTCAATTTTGAATTTCATGAACACGCAGTAACAGTAGGCTATGTTTCGTTGTTTTTCTTTGACAGTTTTCCATAATTGCAAATCTTTGCAAATGCGTATGTCGTTTTTGAGTTGTGTGTGTGTAATCAGACTGTTTTTCGTTAAGTATCTACTATTATTGTAGATGGCAACATTCACGAATGCCGAGTATGCCGATATTTTGTTTATTTATGGTTTTTGTAATGGAAATGCATTAAGAGCTCAGCGAGAATATGAACATCGCTACCCAAATAGACGTGTTCCTCACGTGACTGTATTTGCTGCAACCTATCGCCGCCTGTCTGAGACTGGCACAGTTAAAAAAGCTGTACGTGCAGGACCTGTTGGACATAATCCTGCTATTACTGACGAAATTTTGCAAAGGTTCGAAGATGACCCAACCATTAGCACGAGGAGAGTAGCTGCTGATCTGGGTGTATCTCAGTGAAAGGTTTGGTCCACTTGTCATGAAATGGGTCTACATCCGTTCCATTATACACCCGTCCAAAGGCTGGAAGAAGGAGATCCTGCACGTAGAGTAGAATTTTGTCGCTTTATTTTAAATGCTGACATAGACGATCCATCGTTTTTTGAGGAGAGTTTTATGGACCGATGAGTCTCAATTTACTAGAGAAGGGATAACAAATTTCCACAACTTACATTATTGGGCGGAAGAAAATCCACATCAAAGCAGAGTGGTTAGCGTGCAACATAGATTTAGTGTAAATGTGTGGATGGGAGTCATTGGCGATAATTTAATTGGTCCTCATTTTTTGCCGGGTGTTTTAAATGGAGTAGCCTATGAGGAATTTATACGGAATAATTTGTTGGACCTTTTGGAAGATGTACCTCTAGCAAATAGACATAATATGGTCTTCCAACATGATGGTTGTCCTGCGGCACTATCGCCGAACTATTCGAGATTTGTTGGACGAATCGTTTCCAAATCGATGGATTGGAAGGGGAGGACCAATTCCATGGCCGGCCAGGAGCCCCGATCTAACACCCCTAGATTTTTACGTATGGGGGCACATGAAAGAAATCGTTTATGCCTCTGAAATAAATACGCGCGATGAATTAATTAATAAAATTCAAGCAGCAGCAGCAACTATACGTAATAATCTAACAAATCGAATCACAAGAACAGAGATTAGGAAACGGGCACGTGCTTGTATTAGAAGTAGAGGAACTATTTTTGAACCTAATTTGTAATTTATTACTATTTATTAAATAAAATACGCAATACGTAATAAAAAGTATTGACTTTTATTTAATGACGTACATTGTCTCTAATAAAGTTCAAGCCTGCACATTTACCCAGTGGAAGCATAAGTAGTAAACCTTTATACCTCTTTCGAAAGCCAATAGAACAAGGAAGTTTTTACAGTTATTTGTACGCTTAATGTATCATGAAAATTTTGAAATCACTACGTGTGAATGTACAAGTTGTTCGAAGTTTTCTTTTACAAGTGGAGGTTTTAGGTTTCGTATTTTTATTAGATCGGAGTATTTAACATAATTTTTGATAGAGAATGTCTGCCAATGTGTAATCTAATGAGGGAAACTGAAATATTGCAGAAAAAAAGGTTGTATTTGCTTTAATTTTTAAATTAGTACGACTATATGGCGGATTTCTAAGAAAACACAAAAATTAGAATATCTCAACAACTATTCACATTCGTATAAGGCATGTTTGGCTAAAACAACTGCAAATGACCTCTATTAACATGTCCTCCAATATATACGTTTATGAACCAGTCACCCTGTATATATATATATATATATATATTAAAGGTAAACATTTCAGGGTGTCATACCGCTTAATAAATTTGAAGATTTCTTCAACTGGTTGAAGAACATCTTGAATGGCTGTACATCAAGTTGACAGTCCGTCGTGTTGCCGCATAACTAGAAGCCAAACCAGGACTATAAGGACTTGAAAATGACGAATGTGATTTCGTCGAAACGTCGTCCAACCCCAAACGCCATTCAAGATGTTCTTCAACCAGTTGAAGAAATCTTCAAATTTATTAAGCGGTATGACACCCTGAAATGTTTACCTTTAATACATATCAGCCGCGAAAACCTTCGTAATATTAATATATATATATATATATATATATATATATACCTGGTTTCCCACATACGACGATTTTCTAGTGTATGTAACCGGTCTAACGGCGAGTTTTCGGACTTGCGACGACGTCGTCGGAAGTCTTACACATGTAAGGGTACGTACAACGACTCGATGAACGCGCCCACTACCGGCATGCGCCAACGCCGTTTCTTAAGAACTACGTGGTCGATTTTTGTGCGAAGTTAGCCTCGGTTGCCTATACTACAGCTCCGAAAATATCAAAATTCGTTGAAGGTTGCCTATACTCAAGCTGGGAAAATTTCAAAATTCGTTGAGGGTTGCCTATTACCTGTTATTTATATGGTGAATTTCGCTCGCTCTGGCTGCAACATAATCTGTTTTGTGAAGATAATCTCGTAGGCAAGACGTCATCGGTGCAGTCAGCCGAATTCGCTATTAATAAAAACGTTTTAAGAATTAATTACAAGTTCTGTCCTCTGATGTCTTTAATATTTAACCATTTTATTACCTTAAACATTACATTTATTTGTATTTACCGAGGTCGTAGTGGCATTATTTCAGTAGAATAGAATTTTTAAACAAATAGGAAAGGTTTGTGCGGTTATGGGATCACCTATTACCTTCTAATAATCTCTTTATTTGGTTTTTAGGTGATCTAAAAATTATTGTAAACTACTTGATTTGGAAGTTGGGAATATTTATTATTAAAGATAATCTTCAAAATACTCGATTACTTGGTCTAAACATTATTAAAATGCTTTTCGTTGTATTTCAGGTTCGTACAGTAGAAAATTAATTATACAGCAGATAAACTATATTCAAAGTAGTGTAAAAGCAAAATCCAGGGATGAAAATATTACGAACTACATTAACGAAAGTATACAGTGTGTTTGTAGATCGCTAGACAGCTCGTAACTTTGTTAATAATAGAGATATCGAAAAGAACTTTCTTCTGTTTTAAATGCCAGTATACAACCTAAAAATTGACGTTAACCAATTTAAGCCATAGCCTCCTATTTTTACGTGGTGATACACAACTTTGGTTTTTTAAATGGAATACCCTGTATATTTTTAGATATTTGAAATCAGCACTAAAAGTGCTTTATAATAGCATTCTTAAATTTAAATTTAGGAACTTATTATTTTTCAAAATTAAAAAAAAATTTTAGTCAAAGTAGGCCATGAATTACGCAAAATCAATAGCAATCCAACAAGAAATGCAACACAAACTCCAATTGACTCTAAAAATTCCTCATGACCGAATTATAGCACCAAACGTACTAAAACAATTGATAACTATGTTTTTTAAATGGAACAATATGAGTTGTTAAAGCAAAGAGCGTTGTATGACCGATTATATGTAATTTAGCAAAGACGTGCTGCGCAGCAAAACAAAGATCGTTGTATGACCTATAATATGTAATTTTGCCATCCCAAGAGCGTCATATGTGCTGTAGTACATATTCAATATATCTATAATAGGCCATGCGGCGAACCGATTCGTGCTGCGCAGCAAAAAAAGTAGTCGAGACAATGATTACGTTATTAGCTGACCCGGCAAACGCTGTTCTGCCCAAAAATAATATTGGTCTGTGACCGCCACTATAGAGTTTTAATTTTATGTTATGTCTACCGTCTTTGACTTAAAAATAAGTGCCATTTTCGCAATCAACGTCCCAAAAACATCAATAACGACACCCATAACGATTTTTAGGCTTATTTACCCCATTGCATCCTCTAAGAGGTTGCTTTTCAGAAAATCACGAAATACGTGTTTGATTATTTGTATTTAGGAGTACTCGTACTAAGTACAGTACAGTACAGTGGTGTCCACTCTATGTGCACATACAAAATTTAGCTCTGCAAAACAGCTGGTAATCTGACTTTATCAACTGTTTGTAATAACAAAATTAATTGTGTAGTGTTAATAAGAGTGCTACCAACGCATTACCTTATTATTAGAAGTTAAAAGTGTTGAACTATTAATGTAACTAGCAGTTAAAAGTTTAATTATTGAAGCTACAGCTTAGCAATTTTACACATCTGTGTGAAAGTTAAGGTCATCAAACATTAATTTATCTAAACCACCTTTACCCAATATCAGCACTATGGTCGACATCTGCAGCTCGTGTAATGGACAGGTAGCAAGGACAGCAGCTAAAATACGATGCAATAATTGCAGCAAAATTTACCATGGGGTTTGTGTTGGATTATCGCAGTCTGAAATAACGTCTCTGAGTAGTAAAGGACCTTGGTGTTGCAAATTTTGCGTTAATGACGAACCAACACTCTCGTCAATTATGGAAAAACTCAATTGCGTTTTATCTGAATTGGCGTCTGTTACTACGTCTGTTGATTCTTGCCACACAAAGATTGATGAAACCAACGATCTATTAAGAGCTCAACAGTCTCTTATAACGGAGTGTTTCAAAAAAATTGAAGACTTGGAAGGCAAAAATGGGACCTTGGAAAAAGAAAACAGCTTACTAAAGAGTCGTATCAATGATTTGGAGCAGTACTCTAGAATTAACTGCCTTGAAATATATGGTGTTCCTGAAATGAAGGGTGAAAATACATTTACAGTGGTGAAGTCGGTGGGCAATGCAGTCGGATTCAACTTAGAAGGTAGTATGATTGATACAGTACACCGATTAGGTAGTGCCGAGGGACGTTCTGATCAGCCGAGAGGAATCATTATCAAATTCGTCCGTAGAACAGACAAGGATGAATTTCTTCGTTGCAAAAAGATTAAGCGGAATCTTAAGGTTAGTGTTTTACTATTTAAAGAGCTACCAGGACAAAACAACTTTGTTTATGTGAATGAGTCCCTAACGCAGCAAAACAGATACATGTTTTCTAAAGCACGTGAATACAAACGTCAAAATAACATAAAGTATTTATGGTGTCGTAATGGCAAAGTTTTAATGAGAGCTACAGATGAGAGCAGAGTATATGTGATTAAATCTATCGACGATTTTAAGGATGTCCACTAGCCTGTCTGGTTTAAGCATTTATTACCAGAATGTACGCGGCATCAAAACCAAAACGCATGTATTTTTAAATAGTGCTCTAGCGGAAAACTTTGACGTAGTTATTCTCACAGAAACTTGGCTTAATTCGGGTATCTACGACAGCGAAATACTTGACTCCAGATATACTGTATTTCGTAGAGACAGAAACTTACAACTAACTGGTAAACGTGATGGAGGTGGAGTCTTGGTGGCTATTAAAAACAAATATGTGAGTGCGAGGTTGTCAGAGTTTGAGACTAATCTTGAGGATTTATGGGTTAAAGTTAAAGTGGGTCCTGAAATTTTTTACATATGTGCCGTTTATTTTCCTCCATTGACTCTATTTACAGAGTATAGATTGTTATATAATTTCATTGAAACACATTTAGATATTTTCAAACATAAGCTTTTGTTATTTGGAGATTTCAATTTACCTCAGATCTACTCTGATTTTAATTTAAAACAGTCTTTTGGTGCGATTGAAAATGAATTTTTGAATTTTATAAATCTTTTAAACTTGACACAGTATAACACAATTTTTAATTCGATTGGTAGAATTTTGGATCTGGTACTATCAAATATAAATGTTACAGTATCTAGATGTAGGAACCCATTTGTTACTGAAGATGTACTTCACCCTTCACTTGAGTGTTTTGTTCAGTGCACTAGAGTAAAATCGGAACTCTTTTTTGGAGGAGAGCAATATAACTATAAAAAAGGTGACTTTTTGGAGCTCTACATTAAACTGCGTGACACTAATTGGGATGTGTTAAACAATTATAATGATGTAAATTTGGCTGTTGATAAATTTTATGAGCTCTTTGACTCAGCTCTCCGTACTTCTATACCAAAAACTAAACCATTAAAACGTAAATATCCTCCTTGGTTCAAACCTGATATCATTGGAGAAGTAAAAAAGAAAAATCGGTTACATAATAAATGTAAAAAAAGACCATATGATAATATGCTTCATCGGAGATACGCGGATCTGAGGAAAAGGGTTAAATGCAATATCAATTTTGCCTATAATGAATTTTGTAGATCAACTGAGGAGTCTATTCTGACCGACCCTCATAATTTTTGGACTTTTATTAAAAATAAGCAACAAACAAATACAGTTGTGGACAACATGCATATTAGTGGTACATATTTAAACAATAACGTAGAAATAACCAACGCTTTTGCAAATAACTTTCACTCCATATATTCTCAAAAGGAGGGAATTGCAAATTTTGATGAAATGTCGTTTCATGGGGGTTTTATTATAGACTGTATAACTATAGAAGAGACGATCTCAACATTACGCTCCATGAAACCTAAAAAATCTGTTGGATTCGATCAGATTCCTATTTACATCTACAAAGCATGTTCAGAGTTTTTAGCTGCTCCCATGACTACTTTATTCAATATTGCTCTTCAAACTTGTACTTATCCCGATCAATGGAAAATTGCTAAAGTCTGTCCAGTATATAAAAGTGGAGATAAAACAAATGTTGTTAACTATAGACCGATATCAATACTTCAGTCAATATCAAAAGTATTTGAAACAATTTTATATAAAAAAATATTTTTCTATGTTGAACCACAAATATCTAACACCCAACACGGTTTCATGCCAAATCGCTCAACTGTTACCAATTTGTACCCATTTACACACGAAATATCTAAATCTTTGGACAGTAATTTGCAAGTTGATGTAATATACACGGATTTTGCCAAAGCCTTTGATAAGGTCGAGCACACCATCTTAATAAAGAAATTGCAAAATTTTGGATTTTCAGATAAATTAATTTTACTTCTAGATTCTTACCTTAGAAATAGATGGCAGTGTGTAGTTTACAAAAACTGTGTATCAAAAAAGTATGAAGCACCATCTGGAGTTCCTCAAGGTGCCAATTTGGGACCTTTGTTATTTCTTTTATTTATCAATGACTTGCCAGCTGTCATCGATCACTCTGAGCACGCTTTGTTTGCTGATGATTTAAAGCTTTGGAAGGTTGTGCACTCGCTAGACGACTGTACCGCTTTGCAAAGTGACATGAATAAAATTTATGAATGGAGTGAAAAAAATAATTTGTACTTTAATGTTAATAAATGCTACACTCTTACGTTCACTAGAAAGAAGAACTTTATCCGATTTCCATATAGTATGAACCAAATTTTATTAAACGTCAAAGATGAGATAGTTGATCTGGGTGTCACATTTGACAGTTCCCTTACATTTTCAAGTCATATTAATAAGTCAGTAAATCAGTCATTAAAAATGTTAGGATTTTTAATACGCAACACTTTCAATTTTAAAAATAGTCAAACTATAATAAAACTTTATAATGCTTATGTTCGAACCAGATTGGAATTTTCTGCAGTTATTTGGTCACCTACGTATAATATATATAAGATACAAATTGAGCGAGTTCAGAAACGTTTCATCAGATTTCTGCAATACAAAGTAACGGGTGTTTACCCATTGCTAACGCCTTTATATTTAGAACTGTTGGACATATTTAAATTTCAAACTCTTGAAAGACGCCGATGTATTTCTTCATTAGTATTTTTGCATCGAATTATTCATTATAGAATTAATTGTTGTTCAACTATTTTGATGCAGCTAAATTTCTTTTTACCGAGATTAACTTCACGTTATCGGGCTTATTTCTACTTAAATAAACCCAGAACCAATATCTTGTGTCACTCGCCTCTATACGTGACCTGTGATTTGGCTAACAAATTAATTGACTGTATTGATATATTTAATGGAAATAGTACCAAATTTAAACTAGATTGCTCTCGTGCACTGTGCCAGTCTATTGTTCTTTGTACATAGTATATATCTATTAATTTACATCTTTTTACTTTGTTTTAACCTATCTTTCTCTTAATACTATAAACTTATGCCCTGCTAAAAGTTTACTAAAACTACCCCTGTTAAGAATATGTTCTACTTACTTATAGAATAACTTTTTAATATTTTTTGTTATGATCAGTACTACTTACTACAATGTTATACCTACTACTAATAATTTTGTTAAATCTAATTTAGTGTATTATTTTTATTTGTTTTTTTTTCGAACTATGATTTGTTATGATTTCTGGCATCACATATTATTTTGTTAATTCCATGTTGTACGCTGTGACCTAATCTTAGTACATAATGTACTGTTGGTCGCAGCCTAAATCAATTAAATAAAATAAATAAATAAATCATGTCGAAACGTCTATTTAATATTATTTTTCCGTACAAAATTGGAACCCGCATTTTAAAGTCAATATTAAGTACATCGATTCCTTTAGATTTACTTTTAATCGAGTTTATAATTCCGACAATATCAGCAATATTAACACTGAGTTCATTTAGTTTGTGGTTTTTATAAAAATCTAATACATTATTGTTATCATTGTTGACGTTTGGTACATTATTTATGAAAAAATTATTAATGAATCGGGTTTACTTAAATGTTCTGGTATGGTATTGTTGCTTTCAATATTGTTCACACACAAAGATTTAATTTCCCTCCATATGGATTTAGTATCATAGCCATCAAATACAAAGTTAAAATACGCTTTTTTCTCCTTTGTAGCTAAAGTCACAGAATTTCGTATCGATTTGCAATATTTCCAATGCGCTAATGATTTGGAATGTTTATACCTATTATATGCCTTATTCTTTAAGTTTATTAGAAGCTTGATAGTCTCTGTTATCCATGGCTTGCATTTATGGGCAATTTTAACTAATTTTGAACCAGAATTTGCAGAAATCACTGGAAATTGTGAAAGCATATTTTCTTGGAAAATCGGGACATTTCGGGAAAGCATTTCGTTGCGGGACAACTAGTTCCAAATCGGTAAAATCACGAAGGTATAATTAAACCAATTAATAATATAATATTAATATAAAGAAAACTAATACCTACGACTTGGTACAAAGAAATACGATATAAAATAACACGGCGACCTTGGGACTTTTGTGCAAGAACGGAATGCCATTCGACGTGACGTATATATAAACAGTGACCCAACAACAGGATGCAAATTCCGCTGCATTTGCTGGTCTATCTTTAATTTCTTTGTGTGTGTTAAGCCTTAATTTTAAATGTAAAATTGTTAGTAGCACACATTTTCCAATATGAAAAGACCACTTGTCGTTAGACTTCAAAACATTTATATTCTTAGATGTTTACTTAATATCGCAAATTACAGGCTCTTAGAGAAAGATATTTCTTTATATTTGGCAGGTTTTAAAAAATATATATCATTATCAGGGGAAGCTAAAGCTGTTAATATAACTAATACGTCTATATTCTCTGAGACTATAACTAAACCTGTCTCTATCCAATCGAATATCAGGTGCAGTTTTCGTCTTGAGCCATCGAGGTTTATTCGATGTTTCTTATGATCGACAAAAACAATTGCGTTTTTTCGTAATTACGTACAATAAAATTAATATAACTAGTTAAAATTGCACCATACTGTTGAACAAGTTGCCATTTGTTTTTATGTAATAACATTCCTCCATCGGTCACAACTAGCAAATCGTTTAATTCAGTAATATATTTTGGTAATTGTACAAAGAGGTCGTAGAAAATACATTTTTAGGCGTTCGAATTTATATGTTATAGTTAAATGTATTTAATCTATTTAACTCTGAGTTAATATAACAATTTTAGAATTTTATTAGTATATAATGTTTATTAAATAATAATAATAATCGTACAGAATAAAAATTTACCTCTTAATGCTATATTTATAATAAGCGTGTCCAAAACCCCTAGATATGAGGCAACGCGCGAAATTCAAAAATGAAACTATTTTGCCACTTTAAAGACGTTATTTTCCATTTTTGATAAATTTTAACACAAAATTTGAGATCAGCGACCCAAAAAAACGCTGTATACGAAATAAAAACCGAATGAATGTTATCAAGTGTCAGGCAATTGTTTAAATAAATAAAAGAGTAATTTTTTTAATTAAGACTGTATTAAAAAACACTTACTTGTTAATAACAATTGAAAAAATAAAAAGCACACCTTCTCACCCGTGGGGAACTTTTCTATAAACTTTTCCGAAATTAAAAAAAATATATCAAAATCGGTTTTGAGTCAACGAAGTTAGAACTTTTTTTCCTTAGTAAATGGACTACAGTGCAATACGGTTGCTTATATAAAATGAGAAAATATATGTGACGGGATTTGATACGCCTCAAAACACTTTTGCTTTAATTTATTTGAAGTGACATTACGTTTTTGCTTAACTTGCTGCTGGAGGCCAATCTAAAAAAATATTACGCGATATTATTTTAATACCCATGTATGATGCCACAAAATTATTTGTCCCATTTTCTAATTTCGAAAAACGCACCCAGTGAATTATATATAATTCACCTAGCTTTAAATTTAAAATATGGTAACATATCGAAGTTAACTTTGGTAATAAACGTCCAATCTTCGTGGAATTTTAAACAGCTTTAACCAAAAAGGCCCCGAACAACTTAAAACCGTTTGGAAACATTAAAAGTCACCCCCCGGATAGAAAAAAATATTAGTGTTTTACGTCTAACGACCGTAAATACACATTTTGGTAAATATCTTGACTCCACCGCCACCTACCGGGTTAATTTTTTGTATAGGCATTTCTCTCTAAGTAACCAACGTACATTCCGAATATGAGCTAAATCGGACCGTAAATACACATTTTGGTAAATATCTTGACTCCAGCGCCACCTACCGGGTTCATTTTTTGTATAGACATTTCTCTCTAAGTAACCAACGTACATTCCGAATATGAGCTAAATCGGACCGTAAATACACTATTTGGTAAATATCATGACTCCAGCGCCACCTACCGGGTTCATTTTTTGTATAGGCATTTCTCTCTAAGTAACCAATGTACATTCCGAATATGAGCTAAATCGGACCGTAAATACACATTTTGGTAAATATCTTCACTACAGCGCCACCTACCGGGTTTATTTATGTATAAACATTTCTCTCCACGTAACCAACGTACATTCCAAATATGAGCTAAATCGGACCATAAATACAATTTATCGAAATATCTCGACGACATGCTTGAGCAGTGCGTACTCGAACGGTTTCCAGTCTTTCTTCCCGTTGCTCATCGGTATCTGAAACTCGTATGCCCTTTTCTTTTGTGTTTGAAGTGTAGATCGACCAATCGCTTGTCGTTTGGTTGGCATAATTGATTTGACAGCGAAAGTAATGCTTTGTGACGATTATTGCAAATTCACTTGGAAAAAGCAAAGAAAATGTATTTCCTAATTTCAAAAAACCCACCTAGTGAATTATATATAATTCACCTAGCTTTAAAATTAAAATATTTTAACTTGCGCACGAAAATGTGTTAAGTTTTTTCCTTTAATTATTGTAATAATAATCTAAACCTATTAAAACGCGGATGAAAAATATAAATATTAATATTTTTCTTCTGAGATTAAAACTACGCAATTTTTGGTGTCTATACAAAAAGTTCAAAATCTGGTACAATTTAAACTTGTAATTTGGTACAATTTTTTGAGGATCTCTGGCAACACTGGGCAAACGCCGTTTTGCCCAAAAATAATTCGTCTCTGAAACCCGTTCCACCACTATAGAGTAGAGTTTTAATTTTGTCATGTTCACCTCCTTGGGCTTAAAAATAAATGCCATTTTCGCAATCAACGTCCCAAAGTACCTCAATAACGACACCCATAACGATTTTTAGGCTTATTGACCCCATTTCACCCCCTAAGGGGTTGATTTTCGGAAAATCACGAATTACGTGTTTGGTTATTTTTTTTATGAGTACTCCTACGAAGTTTCAAGTCGAAACGTCTATTTAATATTATTTTTCCTTACAAAATTGGAACCCTCATTTTACCCCTTTAGGGCTTGAATTTCGAAATATCCTTCCTTATTCCTTGTATGCATCATAGCTGTGACCATAGGCGTAACTAGCGGGGGGGCCAGGGGGGCCAGGTCCTCCCCAAAGTGCCGTCTGGCCCACCCCAGAAAAATAGAAATTAAATAAATTTAAAAATCTGCTTTTATTATTAACCCGTTTAATTAATTTAATTAAAGTAAGGGTTTGGTTTTATCGACCCCCACGCTAATAATTACTTTGAAAATACTGTTTTCGTTTGAATATATTTTTTTTTAGTTAATTGTGTTCCATTTTTGTTAGTTTCTCTTAAGTTTTCTATAAATAAAGGACCAACTTATCTGCACAGAAAAATACAATTGCAATTATTTCATATGCTGGTAAGTAAATGAGTCGAAAACTTGAGTGCATCGCTAACTACTTCCTGGGCACATACAGCTAGCTACCTATATTATAGGCTCATCCAGTTCAGACTTATGGTGACTTGCTATTTGGATGTTTGCCTTGCCTAAAGAGTTGAGTTTGTAGTTTGAAGTGTACGATCCAGAATTTTATGTTTAATAGTGTTATATGTAAGCAAAGAAATGGCGTGGTGCTTGAATTTCCACAGTTGCTAGCCCAAGACAGAACAAAGATAAATCACAATAGCAATTAAGAGGATATTGATGTTTTCAAGAAAGTATTTGCTTTGACGATACTGAGAAAAAATAAAAAGTGTGACTCAAAAACGTGTAAATGGAAACCTAGTGTTGTTTCCCAAAAAAATCTGTTTCTCCTGGAATAATATTTTTTACCGCCAAACTCATTGAGCTGCAAGAAGTAATCTATAAATTTTTTATGTTGTTTATGAACCGAGAAATAATTTATATCAATATATCCTCAGACATGTAGTATTACGAGGGTAGCAACCATAATTCCTGCAAACCAATAGATCAAGTGCACCATGGAAACCAAACTTGCCATGAAACAAATGTTCGTTGTTTTCTAGTGTAACAGTTCAAATTTAGTTTTGATAATTGCAACAGTAATTACACAGTTAATTTTGAAATAAGCGTTGTGCATCAAGAATGAATTTAACGAGAGAGAATTTTAGAGGCATGATTTACTATGACTTTAAAAGTTTCCTATCTCCGAAAGAAAGTTTTGGATAACTTCGTGCTGCTTGGTGACCAAGCGCCTTCGCATCAGAGGACTGTTTATTACTACTTTAATGAATTTAAACTTGAACGAGATTCACTCAGCGACGATTTTTGCGAAGGAAGACCAATTTATGTAGTTACCGATACCAACATAAACGCTGTGCCAAGAATGTTTCAGAAGGACAATTGAGTCACATATAGAATTATTAAAAGCATCTTGGACATTGGCATGACTGCAATAAACTAGATTTTACATAATCATTTGGATGTAAGAAAAGTCTGTTGTGGGTGGATACCACACAGTTTAACAGAAACACAACAACAGCATGTGGATTGGTATAAGAAATATGATGAAGGTAGATCTAAAGTAGTTTATAGGTTTATACCATAACTGGTGACGATAACCGTATATATGCATTTGAACCCGAATCTAAGCGGCAGTCTGCACAATGGATGTTTCCAACAGATCCTAATCCAGTTAAAATGAAGCGATCTCGAAAAGTTGGTAAGCAAACGATTGCTTGCTTCTTTTCAAAGTCACAACTGTCGTGCTTGAAAATAGACGTACGGTTACCGCAGAATGGTACACAACAGAATGGCTGCCAGACGTTATTAAAAAAGCTCGTTTACGGCGCCCAAGGAGTGAAATCGTTCTGTACCATGACAATGCTTTTAGTCATACCGCACATCAAACCAAATAATGTTTAGAGACTTTCGGATTAAAATTGCTAAGGTATCCCCCATACAGTTCGACCTAGCACCTTCCGATTACTTTCTATCCTTCCTTAAAAGATAAAATGCATGATGTACGATTTGGAACTCCCAAAGATGCTGTGGAAAGCTTCAACAACCTTGTTTCTCAAGTGACTCAAAAAGAGCGGAATATATATTTTGAAAATTGGTTTTACCGAATGCGTAAATGTTTCGAGTTTAAGGGCGAATATTTTGAGAAACAATAATAAAAACAAATGTTGGCTACAAAAGTTTTATTTGAAATGGGCAGTGAAGTACGCCGATATCGTCATTAAAATACGAGAAATCGGCAGTGAAGTAATCCATTGTTTTACGACTTTTTTGTAGGTGGCGAGGCGACAGATAAACGTCAATCGACCGAAAATAACCTACAAAAGTTGGTTAAAATGTTGTAATTTCACGATTTCTCGATTTCAAAAATAAAACATAGTGTACACCTCAGTACTGAAATTCATTTTTATCCCTCATGTGGTTTATTTGCCTTGGCCCTACGGGCTTCGGCAACTAAATCCACATTCGTGAGAAAAAATTAAACTTCAGTGCATTGGTATACAAACTACTATTGTTTTATTAGATTGCAGAAATTTATGGGGTTACCCTCGTATAAGAGCGTCAAAGAACAGGCAAATAAGTGTATGCGAAAAAGTTATGTATGTACGCAAATTCATGTCTTCATAGGTATTGACGATGGTTGGCTGGGGGGCCTGGCCCTCCCCAGCTAAAAATCCTAGTTACGCCAATGGCTGTGACATACCCGGCGTTGCCAGGGCATAATATTACGTAAAACTATGCGTGTATGTTTTGAAACATGACTTTTCCATCGTTTTATTTCGGTTTTTACATCCTTAAAAAAATCGATTTTTCCTAATTTTCCGAGTTTTCCACTCCCATTTTTTTCTTCGAAAAGCCATTCAAAAACGAAAACATTCGAAATCCCATACAAAAATACCATAGAAAATCATCTTTTTGATTTTCCGAATTTTCCGACTTTCCCGGTGGATTTCCCCAAAATTTTCTTTAATACAAACCTTGTCCTGACAATTAGAAACACAACAACAAAAATGAGCCAAATCTGTCACGCCTTCCTCCAGTGATGAGTAACATACATGCGGCGATTGATTTTATCATAAAAATTTAGGATTTCCATTTAAAAACATTCGCTAACGTCATAACTCAAAACAGAAGACAATCTAAAGGTTATAATTTCAGTAAAATATGTCTTATTTAAAATAAAAATTGACGTGTTCAAAGATTTCTTTCAAAAACATTTGATAAAAGTTCGATTGCTGTTGACAGCCGGTTATTCCTGGAATTTTAAATGGCAACGTTGCTCTTCGCTTCAACGTATTTCCAATGTGCAAATTTGCAATTATTTCGCTGAGGCCGTTACGCACGTGATATTAGCTCAACTGCTAAACTATTGGGCAATGCGCATGTTCGTCTTATGTCTTGCTGTAAAACGAGGTGCGAGGTGCGTTAACCCCGCGGAGTTACATTATATATGGCAGTTATCCGTTAAACTATGTAAGTAGTTCTAAAAGTGTTATATTTAATAAAAAGTTAAAATCTAGCTTCAAGTTTATTTAGTGCCTTTAAAACCAAAGGACCACAGATTACGTAAAAAATAAGTAATTCCATTCCCTCGTTTGCCAGCCATTTTGGATGAAAGTCGATCGTTGTCCTTGAGTGTTCGCCGACCTCACGACTTTTGTATTAGGTGTGTCGTATCAACGGACAGAAAGGTAGGTTTTTTTGAAATCTTTAATTCAATTTCAGTATGCTCGAAAACTTTTATCCTCTAGAGGGCTGTGTAATTATTTTGTCAAAAAAATGTTTTGGCAGTCGTAAAGTCACATTGGCATTTTATGTCTATCAGTTTAAGGTTATATTAGGAATGTGTTCAGTATTAAACATCATGTAAAAGGTAAGTGATTCTGTCAAAATTGTATAGGTTTTTTATTATTAAGTACCTTTATTCATCACTGCCAACATACATTAAATTTTTAAAAAATCCACAGCCCTCTAGAGGTTAAAAGTTTTCGATCATATGGTATTTACAATGTCCTGCATTGTAGAGCCCGCTGTGCAACGCTACGACAAAATCACAGAGCTAAAATTATGCTCTATACACATACAGCAGTAAACAATAACCTGTAGCTAGTTCTTCTGCTTTTGCAACTGCAGGAGCTATGCTTTCGTGTTTAACAAATAACGTACAGCATGTCTTATTATCGACGGCCTGGTAGTCCAGTTACATTAGGATCCGCCTGCCGAAAAAATCCAAGTGGATTTTTTCGGCAGATGCTGCGGTTTTCCGTCTAATGTAACTGGACTATGGGTTAAAGTCACAGATATTAACAATAACTGGCACAATGCTAGGGCAGTACTAGATTCTGCATCCCACGCTAATTTCATTACCGAAGATTTGGCAAATAAATTGCAATTAAAAAGACAAACGGTTGCTACTACAGTAGTTGGACTAAATTCTAAAGCTTCGCAGTGTAATTCCAGTAGTAACATTCAGATAGCATCATTACACAGTAATTTTAATATAAATATGAACTCTTTAGTTATTTTAAAAATTACTGAAAATTTACCTCTCGTGTCGTTTGATCGATCAAATTTCAACGTACTCAAAAACATCGGATTAGCTGATACTACTTTTAATAAATTCTTGCCCGTAGACATGTTAATCGGCGATGGTCATTTCTATGAACTATTGTGTATCGGCCAAATTAGCCTGGGCAAGAATCTGCCAGTTTTACAGAAAACCCTACTGGGTTGGATAATTTCTGGAATGTATCAAACGAAAGAGGTCTACGGCAGTAGCTTAATTTGTTCACATTTAACCACGATGCTTGGGCATTTTGAAAAACGTAAAATTTGACGTATTGACTTTTCTCTATAATTTATTCAGTTAATTCTTCAATCAAAGATCGTTCGTGCAAAACACTTGTCTAACCAGATTTGGTTTTTTTTATTTGCTATGATTGCTAGAAAGCAATTAAACTCGGTTAAACCCTTAGGAAAAGAACCCTCAACGTTAAGCGTTCATGTCTTTACGTCAATTTCTTCTTGTTTAATTTAAGTAATCAATTGTTTATAAAATTGTAATCTTTCCAACAAGAGTTGAGCACTCGTGATTCTACGGTTGAAAAATACATATTAATATTTTATATAACATTGACGTATTTCTAAGTTTGATCATTGAATGAAAAATCCTGAAACATACTACGTATTATTGAGAAAAAGTAACTTACTGGAGTATCTTCTAGTATATATCGAATTGTCGATTTAAAAATTCATAGGGTTACTACATTAAAGTAAAATGCTGTACAATCTTGCAATAAAATATTTAAAGTGATTCAATCAAAAAAGTTAAGCGGCAAAAAGTTATACTTAGTTTTTGAAAATTAGGGGGAATTTCTGCCAGTCTATTCCCGTTGTTTGTTAGTTTTTTATTTCAATAAAGAAAAGTGATGCTTATACAGTATCCGGTCAAAATTGTTTTTTTGGAACACTACACAGGGTGATTTATAAGGTTGGGCACAAGCTTCGACAGATGATTTCTAACACTATTTTTAGTTGGGATCAACCGATAATCGGTATCGGCCATATTGGCTGAATTAGGTATATATCGGTATCGACCAAAACACCTGTATCAGTCGATCCCTAATGTTTAGTAAAAAACTGTATATGAACCCATTAAGAAGTTGACACTGGAGAAAAAACATTTCTAGTGTGAACTTTAG
Organism: Agriotes lineatus; assembly: GCA_940337035.1. Classification (NCBI taxonomy): domain Eukaryota; kingdom Metazoa; phylum Arthropoda; class Insecta; order Coleoptera; family Elateridae; genus Agriotes; species Agriotes lineatus. The sequence continues at coordinate 96,921 of CALNHX010003490.1, read as the reverse complement.
TAGCCATATCTTCTTAACGAAACAATTTTACAAGATAGGTTGTGTACAAGTTTTACTTACAATATTATCAGCAATTATTTAAATTTTTTTTTTAATTACCGCTAAAATTGTTTTTTAAATTAGTTACTAAATAAACAAATTTGCACGTAAGTCGTGTAATTGTCCAACAAATAAGCCTGCGCCGATCGGATAGACACTTCATCTTCTCTAACTAAAAGTAAAATATAGTTGACCCAGTTTTAAAGGCAGCAATTTGTTCTTTCATAGCCATACTAGATAAGATTAATTTTTGATCATATATCAACACAGACTGCTACGTCTACGTAGTATTTGCAAAATTCTTTAAATTTTTATTTATTGATATCGAACTGAAGCTGTATATTTAACGTTTTCTTTTTGCAGGTCATCAAGTTCGTCAAGAAGTTTTAAAATCTCTTCGGACAAAGAGACATGGACCATCAACCAGTAAGGTGCAGTTGAATCCCTATGTAGTTTGAAATAGAGTTTCTGTTCCGAAGGGTTCCAGGGTTTCAAGTAAATCGTCATTTTTCCATCCCAATGTGTCACACCGAAAGAAACAAAAAATAAAGGGTAAGAGCCACATACGTGTTCATTTCTTCGTACTTGTTAACCTACTAATAAATTGTACATTCGCTAATGGAATATCTTTCTTTAGCCCGCCGTAGTCGATACGTGTCCCCAAAAACACCAGAAAATAACCTTTGATGATTGGACAGAAGAACAAGAGAACGCAACGACGGAGTACTTTCAAATTGTATTCGAGCTAATTTGAGGAATCACATCGATTATGGAAATTTAAAACCAGATGTATGTACTATAATTTAATTTTTTTATTATCTTATTAATAACGTTTCTAATCAATAGTAATATAACAAGGGCTAGACATACTACCGATACTTTTGCACACGCGAAGGGTCGAGTGCTGGTTGCAATGGAAATTGTCCCGAGGGCAGTTTTCTAAGGGCACCCAGCACGATGACTCTTGGCACGGGCAAAATTATATGTGAGTGTGTCGCCTGCGTTTATATTTTGAAGATTATTACACACAGCTGTCGCATGACAAATATACAATGAGAACCATGCATTTTTTTAAAATCGACCGATCTCGAACTGATTTCCTGATGAGCTCCTTAGTGCTAATTATCGACCCCGTAGATGGTGTGATAATTAGAAATAGAAATGCAAGTAACAAGCAATTTGAGTTTTTTGGCATTATTAGATCAATTTTAAATCATAATTCGTATACGCGTTTTGTGTAATAATCTTCAAAATATAACCGCGGGTGACACACTTGCATATAATTTTGCCCGTGCCAAGAATCATCGTGCTGGGTGCCCTTAGAAAACTGCCCTCGGGACAATTTTCATTGCAACCAGCACTTGACCCTTGGCGTATGCAAAATTATCGGTAAGTATGTCTCGCCCTTGTTATATTAATTACTATGTATTATTACACCTACTGCCGGTCTTATAAAAACCACTAATCTGACATTAACTTTAATTCGCTGTTAAAAGAAACAAAAGCGCATCAAAACGTCAGTGCTTATGACATTTTATTCATTAGTAAACAAATTTTGATGCGCTTTTGTTTATTTTAACAGCGAATTAAAGTTAACGTCAGATTAGTGGCCTTTATAAGACCGGCTGCTAATGCCTATACAAATTATGATTTAAAATTGATCTAATAATGCCAAAAAACTCAAATTGCTTGTTTCTTGCATTTCTATTTCAAATTATGACACCATCTACGGGGTCGATAATTAGCACTAGGAAGTTTAACGGTTTCCCTAGGCAGCTTATCAGGTAATCAGTTTGGGATTGGTCGATTTAAAAAAAATGCATGGTTCTGATTGGATGATATCTATCATGTGACAGTTGTGTGTAATAATAGTAATCTACTTAATGCTCTGGACCTCTTGAGAAGTAGTATCACCGCGTAGTGAAATTTACTGAAAAACGTGCTTTTTAGACATTTGAACGTATTTAAAAATTAAACTAGAAATTTCGAATTTTTGGATGCAGAATTTTTTAATGACTAAATGTGTTCCAATAGGTATCCATTAAAAATTATGTCATCTAGCATGGCTATGAAATAGTTCCTAATTTATGAATGCAACAACGTTATACTATACTATGTCAAGTTTAACATTTGATTTTTAAGTGACTTATAGTTTCATTCAGAAATTAGGAACTATTCCATAGCCATAACTACTTACTTAAATACTTATGTTATTAACAGCTTTAAACATTTGTAGGTTCGACTGATAACGGTACTTTGCACTCCGAAGTCTTTAATGGCATTAAAAACCCCTTTTAGAGATGCCATACGACTGCGAAAAGTGCCATCGTTCCCGGAGATACGAGAAGCCAACTTGCAGTACCCCTCTTTGCAGTGTGAAACCTCGACTGTTATAAAAACGGCCGTGTGCAACATCATACGAAACAACAAGCGTTCGTAATCCACATGGTCATTATTATTTGAAAGTTGTTTTATTTTGGTTTACCGATATTGCTATTTTTAAATTATTGCATTATTTGTGGTTTATTATCTGTTAGTTACTAAATCATGTTTTTATGTTTGTAAACTGATTTTTTCTACAACCGTGTCTAAAGTAGATACTTTGAACACGTTAGTTAGTTTGTAACGTGTCAATTTTTAAAACGCAGTGCATAAAAAATTCTTTACAAACCTTGGAGCGTAAAAGTAAGATGTATTTTGGGTTACGTATGATAAAAAAAGTGAAATGTTCGGTTGTAGAAGAAATCTAGTATGCAATAGTGTGTAAAAGGTCTTTTTTGCATAGTGATCGTTAAAGTCGTTTTTTTTTAACGAAAAATTGTATTGAAAGTTCCACTTTTTTTAATGCAAAAATCGTGAAAAAAAGTACGCTTTTTTTACTATTTTATTGAAATGTCAATTTGACGGTTGTCAATTCCGAAGTCCTTTTCGACTAAATTTCGACCAAGAGATCACTATCCAAAAAAACTACGTGTACAGGGTGTTTTTTTTTTCGTTGATATTATAGTGTACATACTAAAGGTTAAGAGATACAAAAAAAGTAGTATACGTGTCTCGTCCTCTTTTTTAGTGGTTAGTTTAATGGCGTAATCAGAACTACGCTAACTAGATTTGTTTAGGAAATACAGGGTGATTCTCAAAATCTGCTGTTTTTTGTAATCTCTTGTAACTTCTTAATTAGCGGAGTTACAAAAAAAATTGTAAATACAAAAAACATGCGAGTTTTTACGTAGATCCAGCGGCGTACTTAAAAAATTATAAGGGTTGTGATTTTTGAGACATTTAGAAAATTATCATTTTTTAATAAGATCTGTATCTGGATAGCTCATAAAATTACATTTCTTTTTACCATTGCAACGATATATAATGCTTAATATTTTATTTTATTGTAAATAGCGAAAATACCAAAAAACCCAAAACAATTAAGATTTTTTTTAGTGGTCCATAGATTGAGTCACCATTATTTTTGTTTTAGAATGACATTTCAACGTTTTTGTTTTAATGACAGTTAATACTAGTTTTATAATATTCTAAAATCGTAAGCAAGAATATCTTAAAATCAAAATTTTGCATAATTATGATTTGGAAAAAAAAGAATATTTGTCCCATATTAATTATGAATTAGAAAAAATTGGAGTTTTATACCACATCTACAAAAATCTTTTTTCGCTTGTTGACACTTTCCTATTTCGAAAAAAACGTTGAAATGTCATTACCAAAAACAATTACGATTCAATCCATGGCCAACTAAAAAGATCGTATTATTTTGGGTTTTTTTGGTATTTTCGCTATTTAGGATAAAATAGAATAATAAGTATTATATATCGTTGCAATGGTAAAAAACAATGTAATTTTATGAGCTACCCAGATATAGGGTGTCCAATTAAAAAAATGATAATTTTCAAAATATCTCAAAAATACCCACCCTTATAATTTTTTCAAGTACACCGTTGGATTCTACGTAAAACGTTGCATGTTTTTTATATTTACAATTTTTTTTGTAACTCCGCTAATTACGAAGTTACAAGAGATTACAAAATACAGCCTGTATTTCCTAAACAAATCTAGTTAGCGTAGTTCTGATTATGCCATTAACCTAACCACTAAAAAAGAGGACACGACATGTATACTAGTTTTTTTGTATTTCTTACCCTTTAGTATGTACCCTATAATATCAACGGAAAAAAAAACAACCTGTACAACACGTTTTGAAAGTCCTCACTCGCGTTTTAATTCTACTCCATTCGTGCCGAAAGAGTAGCTTTACGCGCTTGTATCATAAATTACTACTATAGAACTTCAATTCTACTTGCCTGCTAATCTAATGAAGGTATTATGTTTTTTAAGATATTTTTTAGAAATTGTCAACCGGTAACTAACTATTGCTTTTGGTTTTTTGGCTGACCATTATTTTTACCAAATGCTTTTCTGTTATTTAACAAAAAGTTGTCAACACGATTAGCAGTTTTGTTATTTTTTTAAATTGCTATTTTCTTATTGTATCACTTTTAAAATATGATTTTGTTAGATTTTAGTTTGGATAATTAAAAATGCATGTGTGTACTTTTTACCATTTAAATTATATGGTTTCTTCACTGTATTTTAATATTTCCATTGTAAACATTGCCAAAGGTGTTCCATGTAATATTTTAGATTATAAGTAAAAATACGTTGAAGTGTACTTTTGTTATATTTTGTATTTGAATGTAAATAGGAAATGGCTTACTAAATAAAATATAAAAATGGATTTACTTGTTTCATTATATCTAGATATTTATTAATACGATGTGCTGATATTGGTTTTTTTCTGAATAATTGGTATATTATGCTACTCGAGAGATTTCAATAGTATTTGTTATTTGTTTAATAATTAAGGGGTTAGAGCACTTTGAAATTGTGAGAAGTGCATCTAGTTGAAGGGAATACTCAAATTTATTAGAATAAAAAGGATACAACTGATTTTTATATAAAATCTGGAACATTTTAATCATCTAATACTTGGAGCTTTAAAATTACTTAACTTTAAGCAATGGTAATTATTGTTGGCGAATTTGATATTAATTCAATGGTGAAACTGTGATTAGAAGCTGTAAAAGTTTTATGAATAATGCAGGGTCCACGAACTAGTGAGACCTACTTAAAATAGGTTGGTGGACCCTGTACAAGTTGATAAACACGTTTCTTCAATAATAATTTGTCTAACATTACCTATGCATCATTAATTTTAAACCTTAAATTAACAAAAATTGCCAAAAAACGAATTTTGTGACAACATACATATTGTGACATATATTAAACAAAGGGGGGAGTGGAGACTAAATTAATTCATTCATTCATGTAGTTCTGCACTTCACATAACAAATTTTATAATATTTAACACCTGTTAGTTATGTATAAACAATTTGTAGTAACATTTTCCACATATTTCATGAATAAACTTAAAACTAAGATTTTCAATGCTTTTAATACTACATCCCGCCATTATTTTTGGCTCGGTTCATGCAAGTTAAACAACTGTTTTACCGACAGCTCACAACTACCATTTATTATGTCTATTAGCCCATACAACGATTTTATTTCCCGCTAAAACTCGCATCGTCGTATGTGGGAAACGATGAATATATATATATATATATATATATATATATATATAAATATATGTACGCACCGTACGTCGTGACTTCCAAAGAATATATTGCTACATAGCCTCTATTATGGAAACTATGCCATCAATGTCTTTCTTTTATATTACAATGATATTTAATATACTCAAGACCTCTTATCTATTCGGGCTGGGTTCATCAAATCTAGTATGCTATTTACTGTAGCAATGAAACGTTATAACCTCAAATTCTTTGAATTAATTTAATGTTTAATTGTCAAACTTTACTTTTCAAATTTTCTACACCAAGGTGTACTGACAATTGTGCTTTTACATTTGACGTTTACTATTAATTGACTCTACTAGATAATTATTGCTTCAGTTTCTGTTACTTGCTTTCAAAATTGACAGTATTCAAAACTTCAATGTCAACTTAATCTAACAAACCTGTTTTTTTATTGCTTATGTCCTTACCACGAACAACACTCACCACTAACGCCCTTCTTGAACAGATTACAACATCCAAAACACCCAACAGCTAACCCTTCCTTGGTCCTGTCAACTGATGTTAGCTCCAAACTCCTTTTTCTGCTAGTCTCAGATGTCACAACAAGCTCCTTCGTTTTAGCCCTGCAATTTACTGAAAAAGAACACTTTTCCTAGCTGCTACTGCTCTTTCTGGTACAACCATCACAGCTATTGGCTCCTCTTGTATACCTGCACCATCAATCCAATTCTGGCCAATATCCTACTTGCTCGTTCACATCCAACCAACTAATCTGCTTCCAAAACCGCGTCCTGGTCACTGCTGCAGTCCACAGTCCTACTATCTGGTACTGGCAATCCCTAAATCTGCTCTTCACACGATCTATTGTCCTGGTAAGTTACTCTCCTTCTGTTAATTTTCAAATATTAACTTTGTCCCATTTATTTCAGGTACGCTGACGGCTCAAACTCGATGCACCAAGTATCTTTCCAATTCCTCACACAACCAATATGAAATTACTTCTTATTATTTGTAGTTTAATACAATAAATCCATTTTCCATCGATGATTATTTATTCTTGTAAACCAATGTTACAATAACTGTTTATCTTTGCTTCTTGATACTATTCACAATACCATATTGTATATAAACAATTTATGCAGAAATTCAATTTATTTTCAATATTTAATTTTTCAGAAATTTTATTACATCTGCATTTATGAGTACTCTTTAGGTAACTGTTTTTTAAACAATTTTTTTTTATCTACTAGTAACCATTATTTATGCACACTATTTAATTAATTTAAATAATAACAATACATCATTTTCTTAACAAACACAATTGTCGATGTAACCTTAGTTTGAATTTATTTTCCTTAATTATTAATTGCAATGCATTCAAATCAGCCTACCAGTATTTTATGAATCCCAATGAATAATGCAACCAGAGTTGATTTTCATCAATTAATGTTAAAATTTTATATCTATTAAGACTCAATTTCTGTATCTGTCCAAATTTATTCGTTCAATTTTCAACATTCCTTTATTATGATCTCTGTCCATATCATGTATCATAACAATATGTGTGGTTGTGGCTTCATATATAACGTTACGACTTCCGTTTTCGGAAGTCACAACGTTTTCCCTTGTAATTCGAAATTTTAGCAATAGAGGTGGAGCTATACCCAAATCAAAAATTTTTACTGGAAGTCACAATGACCATCTTTATCTGCAATTCAATCTTTTAGTTCAACTGTATACCATGGCGCTGGCGTAGCTTTTGTGCAGTAACATGCCTAGAGCGTTCTCACTTCCGCTATTTGCCAGGCAGTTTAATTATGCATGTTATCGCGGTTTCCATTTATTGGCAACGTCGCGAAAGCAATTAAATTAAACTCGCATATTTTTAAAAGATTCTGACTGTAGGAATTGTCGATGTTGAGCGGTAAATTTGAAAACTGATTTAGGAAAATATGAGTTTCCAAAATACTGTGAATGAATTGAAGTTTTCGGAGGTATAAGACCTGTTTTGGCAGAACGATTAATACATATTAACAGTTATTTATTTAGAATCTACTTTCTCAAATCTAATAATTACTATAATTCAAGAAACAATTTATAAAATTCTAATAAATTTAAATGTAATCAAATATTTTATGCGAGTACCTACTATTATATAATTTTTTCCAACTTTCCAAATATTTTCAGAAAATAAATTATTTAACAATAAGTGCATGGGAAAAAATATTAAAATAATAAATAACTTTTAATGAGTAATATATTTGTTTCTATTCATTAACACTTATTCTACTTATTAATTCCCTTGTACAGAAAATTGACAAATTACAATAATTTTGATTTAATAACATATATCAGTTTGCTTTGCTTTTGTCCTCGATTCTTATCAAAGTAGGGTGTCGGCTTGAGGTAAATCACAAGCTTTAGTACGAATTACTTCTGCGTAAGCAGTGATCTTATTTTTCCGTTGGCAGTGGCCTCACAAAAAATGCTACTATTCTCGTTTATCCTGAAGGTTTCTCAATAATTTTAACTTGCTAATTTGTGTAATAAAAAATGCTTTGCCCTTAAAATTTATATTTACCCACATCATTTTCATTTTCGTGCTGCTGTGATTGTGAATGTTCTGACTTCCACTAAAGTGAATTATAACTGGATATAGAACTATGTTCAAGAGGTCATTATCTAGTCTTCTGAAAAATTAATTTCAGTTGAAATAAAAGAATATGTATCATTTTCAGCTAATAACATCAACCCGTCATTCTATGTGCAAAATTACTCAAAATGTTTCACCATGCATGACGGGGAATAACCGATTTCCTAAAATTGTTGCAAATAGTGGTTAATATAGACAGATAAGTACACTTTTTAGTCACGCATACGTCTCAACGTTTTACCACTATTTTTCTGCTGGATGTGGAAGTACATAGAAATTTAAAAAACTTACCTTTATGATCTGTTGTTTAAATTAGACTACATATATCCCCTAAAATAATAATAATAGTTGCAGATGCAGATACTGATGAGAGTGATGAGACATCAAAGAAAAGAATTAAAAAACCTAATACCATCCAGAGAAAGAGTAAAAAAGTTGCAAAATGCACTGTGGAGAGATACCTATATACCTATAATTAAGCATTGTGATTTTAGGTTGAACTAAAATGGAAGTTCGTTTAGTTAAAGACCATTTCCAGGGTTTCATCAAAACAGGAACTTAGCCCTTCAGGCGAGGCTATACAGGAATTTATAAAAAAAATAGATCGAACTGTGCCTGTAATTAAATCAAAACTTCAGCATTTAATTAAACTAAAATCTAAAAAATGAATTGGAAAAGCACGGGGACAGTAGGCGCTTGTGGATCATCTAGGGTATAGGCTTGTAGTGTTTTATTTGAATTTTCATTAGTTTTAATTGTTTTCTTGATCTTTTAAATTTAAATTAATTAATTCGTTTCTGAGTTTAAGAACGTTTATTTACCAAACACATTTAGGATTTTATTTAATTTTAAGGATGTTTCCGTCTTCGTTTTAGATATTTTTCAAGTTGTGTTGCACAATGGTTGATTTAGCACTTTAGGAATTTATTATACAATATAATTACACATTCTTACATATTAAAATAAACAATACAAAATATATTTGTATAAATAAAAACAAATAGCGTATTCAAATGTGTTATAAATTACAAGATAAAAATATACGGTACTCCCCACCCAAGAAAAGCGCCCTTCCGTGCTTTCCAAGAATACTACGATACTCAGCATCACTCCGTTTCGCTAATACAACGAAATGCTATAAACCAGTTATTTATAAAAAAAACAAAAAAAAACAAAAAAAACATTTTTTTGCCGACGACCATAGCTCAAAAGTTGATGTTGCCTTCATTTTCGGAGGACCTATCGTATGAAAACGATCCAAGACTTCAGGAAGGTTCCTGGCGACCGCAATCGTGTACACATACGAACATACATCCCCCGCACAGCACGTTTAGGCACTCCCCAATAGGGGGGATTGATCTAGTGGGCTGGGATCTTCACCAAAAGATCCGCACCGCCGAGACGGAGAATTGATATAGTGGGTTCATTAGTCGGTTGGCTCGAATTTTAGAGATATTTGACTCAGTGGTTTTCGATATGACGCAATTTCAATACTTCGTACACTTCGTGTCGAAGTAAAAGTATAAAAATGACAAGAAGTCAGAATATTTGCAAGCTTTCAAAGATATAAAATTGTTGCGATCAGCATGGAACTGTCTCGTTGAGGATTCTTTGCCCATTTTTATTGGTTGAGTATCACTCACTCGATATATAGTAAATATGTGTTTTATGTTCAAGTTAACTACTTTTAAACATTAAAGCAAGTTCCTGCTTCTCTAGTGTAACTATTTCTGTAACAATGTATTCGATTTCTATAAATTTTCCGTTTGGTAAATTGTTTATTGCTACAGAAAAAATATCCGATCCTTGAGGACAAAGTCGTTTGAAAACCTTTTTTACATAGTACATAGCATCACAATCACAGTCGTACTAATTTTGATCATTACGAAATACCCCTATCCATCTGTCGGGGTTTCTTCCAAGTCGTACTGGCGGTTTTGCAGAGGTAAAGGTAAAAGTAGGTGGAATTGCATCTCTAAATATTGCTTCAGCTGATGCTATAACTGCATCATTTATCCCTTCCGCACAAGGCAAAATATTTACGCACTGGACGCAATTTATCATACCAAAAGCAGAGAAAAGTACGACCCATTGACATTCATTTTGTGTGTAATGAATTAAATCTAAAAATTTCAATGTATTGGTACTGGCACAATTTAACGCATTTATTATAGAAATAATATACAAAAAATATTCAAAGTTATTCGCAGTAGTTTAAACTCACAAAGTTTTTTCTTTCCAGTTAATAAAAGCGGTGAATTTAAGATATAATTTTACCCGCACAACTCTACCTCATACTATCAAGCAAACCAATAATATTTATTTAATATTTTTAATAAGCCAGAAGCGAATGACCAGAAAAACGTGAGTCATCGCACCGTTGCCAGTTGTAGGGTACCAAAACATATCCATGTCGTTGGGAAGTGACAACGTAACTTTCTTCCATATTGTGTATGGAAGTAACATCGTATTTTATATATATACAAAATATATATGAAAAATGTTGTAAAAATCGTTACCCCTCTTTAGATAAACATAATCCTTAGGTTCCCCTCTGCGCAAATAGTAAATTATATACGACATTAATTAAGTGGATTACCTGGAAGCCAGGTCGCCTCTTTTACATAGCGGAAGTCACAACTTAACAGGTAGCAATATATATATATATATATATATATATAAAGATAGTCCCTCTCACAGCTTGTGTGGTTACATACACAGTAAAATGTTATTTCTTGACTGGGATAGGGTTTGGAAAAACTCCAATCTCAGTGCTACGCACAGGTACCAAGCTTTAATGGTTAGATTGAATTGAAACCACTTGTATGTTACGCCTGACGTTTCGTTTTTTATTTTAAAACATTATCAAAAGCTATGGACAAAAATTTACAATAAGTAACGTTGTTATAAAAGTTATTGAAAGTGACAGTCTTACCTAACACCTTGTGGACCAAAACACATGTTTTATTAAAAGCATGTGAAGATTTTCAAATTTGAACAAATTCATAAACAGGGGCAGTAGGCCACCAAGATTACAGACCTGGGCTGCACATGATATAAATACACTTAGTCTTACATCTAGTCAGTTACACATTAAAAATTACTAGCACATTTAAAATTTGATTTACAATAATTTTATTAGCTATTTGGCCAACATGGCCGTCAAATTTAGATAAAATCGTGGTATTATTTCTAATCAAACAGCGACAGGTGTCAGAACAATTTGTTAGAACCGCGCATGCGCGGAGCGCAAGGCGTCCAAATATTACGAGGGACGTTCAAAATGGAATTGACCAATTAGCTTGTACAATGCAATCTAACATAAGACTAGTCAAAAAACAACGACAAGGGCCATGTCTGAAGGTTCTAAAAGGTGGAAACTACAAAAAGAGTCCTAACTGAGCACCCAAAATTGTAAGTCTACCACGGGAAAAAAGACAAATGAGAAAAATGGAGGAGAAAAGACCCTAATTAGATCTAAATATAACTAAATTTATTGTGGGACCGTATTGAGTTTATTAAAAATTTTTTATTATTAAAGAATTAGTAATAGAAATGTGGTAGTAAAAAGAAAATATTATAAGATAAAAGTAACTACCCATTGGGCTTTCTCGGTTGGAGAAATTCTAAGGAGAAATCATTGTTGGACATGGCTAACAAAAGGTGGTATGAGACACTAAGATGATCAATGTCAGTATTTGAATTTAAGGTATTATTTGTACCAAAAATGTGGCACATTTCGATGAAAGTGCGGTGACTAGAATTTGGTTCAATAGTAATAATTTTTGTATTTTCAAAATCCATACAATGACCAGTGCTGTTGACATGTCCAGCAAGAGCGCAGGCTTTGGGTTTAAGACGAGAGTCGCTTTTATGCTGAATAATTCTTGATTTCAACCTCTGAGAAGTTTGACCAATATACGTAGAAGGACAACCACTACAGTTTATCTGATAGACGGCATTAGGGGTTAGGAGAGCTGGAGTTTTATCCTTTAATTTTGAGAAACAATCTTTTATGATATGATGGTGTTTGTCCGCGATGATAATATGATCGAACTTACGAAAAACCTGTTTAATTATATGAGAAAGTCCTTGGACGTAAATAAGACTTTTGTAAAGTGGAGGTTTATCATTTATATTATTATCAGAATTTTCTGGTGGAATGATCCTGCCCTTGGGGGTGGAGTATAAGATAGAATTTAATAAAGAAATAGGATAATTATTTAATTTGAGAGTATTAACTAATTTATTGAGATTAACTGCGTGAAAATCCGGATGCGAGATCGTTAAGATTCTGTGCTTGAGCCCTTTCACTACATTCAACTTATGTCGAATGTTGTGTATAGAATGGAAATTCAGATAACGGCCAGAACTGGTTGGTTTAACATACCAATCCAGTTTAATAGTGTTGGAATCCGTTCTGATGACCAGGGTGTCCAGAAAGGGGACAGACCTATCCTTTTCCCTTTCCACTGTGAATTGGATGTGAGGGTTGAAACCATTGAAAACACTCAGCACATTGGCAACGTCGTCGACCGGTACTGCACAAACCAGATCATCAACATACTGGTAAAGAAACGGAAATTGAAAAGCCAGCTTGGGGATGCTTTCCTTTATGATGGTATTGACTATGATTTCGGCCAAAATGGGGGAAAGAGTTGAGCCCATTGGGAATCCAAAGATTTGTTTATAAAAATTATTATTGAAGGAAAAATATGTTGAGTCAAAGATGAATTTGAGAAGGTTAATAAACTGTGATTTGGGTATACTAGTTAGTGGTTCTATTAAGTTCCAATTGGTTTCAACAACCTGTATAACCAGATCTACAGGGATATTGGTAAAAAGAGAGACCACATCTAGTGAAATAATCTCATAATCAGGTGGTAATTGAAAATTATTAATTTTTTCGCTGAAGGCGAAACTATCTTTGATACGAAAACTATTATATTCATTAAAGGCTTGCCCTAAGATCTCTGCCAGATATTTGGACAGTTTTCTATCTGGAGATTGTGTCGAGGACACAATGGGTCGACAAGGTGTGTCGGGTTTGTGTATTTTGGGTAAACCATACAATTTAGGAGAAACCGAATTATGACAAATTAAGCGTTTATATGTGGGGTTATCTATGTAATTATTATTATGCAAATCTCTGATTAACTTATTATTCCTAGTCTCAATAGACGTTGTGGGATCCTTTTTTAAGGGTTGATAAACCTGGTTATCTTGCAAAAGGGTCTGCATTTTGGAGATGTAATCATCACGCTCTAAGGCTACAGTGACATTGCCCTTGTCTGATGGTACAATTACAACATTTGGATTATTTTTAAGAAAGATGTTGCATTTCTTTTCAATAGAAGATAAAGGATTATTTGTATTTTTATGATTTTTAAGGAAATCTGTAATGTGGAAAGCTACTAAGGAGCGATAATTATTCCTTTCCTTATTATCCAAACTATTAATAATGTCTTCAATTTGAGCAAGATATTTATATAAGGTTGATTTATTATTCAAGCTAACAGGTAACCCAAATTTTGGTCCAAGTGCAAGGAAACGTTGTATACAATCAGGGATGACAACATTAGATATATTTTTAAACCACTTATCGGGTGTTACAATAGAATTACTTTGTGTTAAAGGCAGCCTCAAATTATTGAGTTTATTAATATTATTAGATTTGATTTTATTATAATGAAATTGGTAAAATTTGATCTGTCTTATATTAAAGGCATTGAAAATCTCTCGAGGTAGTAAACGTTTACAATTCTCTTTGGATATATGTAAAATTTTATGTAAATATCTAATGGTATCATTTATATCATTTAATTCTATTTTTAAAATATTGTGCAGTAACCTTCTTTGTGTGTTATCCACTTTTCTTAGCGTGCGATTGTTCTGCGTTCTGCAAAACACGTTCTCCGTTGCCTTTATGTAGCCTCTCAGGTGGATTGGTGTGATTCCAAGTTGTCGACATCTGGTTAGGAAAATCCTTCGATTTTTGGCTGCCGCCAGCTTCTTGCTCGTGGTCTGCCAGTTCTTAAGGTAGGAGACTGCCTCTTGCCCATAATCCCTGCTCACTGACTCGTAGAAATGCATCGGTAATTCTATAAAGATAGTCCCTCTCACAGCTTGTGTGGTTACATACACAGTAAAATGTTATTTCTTGACTGGGATAGGGTTTGGAAAAACTCCAATCTCAGTGCTACGCACAGGTACCAAGCTTTAATGGTTAGATTGAATTAAAACCACTTGTATGTTACGCCTGACGTTTCGTTTTTTATTTTAAAACATTATCAAAAGCTATGGACAAAAATTTACAATAAGTAACGTTGTTATAAAAGTTATTGAAAGTGACAGTCTTACCTAACACCTTGTGGACCAAAACACATGTTTTATTAAAAGCATGTGAAGATTTTCAAATTTGAACAAATTCATAAACAGGGGCAGTAGGCCACCAAGATTACAGACCTGGGCTGCACATGATATAAATACACTTAGTCTTACATCTAGTCAGTTACACATTAAAAATTACTAGCACATTTAAAATTTGATTTACAATAATTTTATTAGCTATTTGGCCAACATGGCCGTCAAATTTAGATAAAATCGTGGTATTATTTCTAATCAAACAGCGACAGGTGTCAGAACAATTTGTTAGAACCGCGCATGCGCGGAGCGCAAGGCGTCCAAATATTACGAGGGACGTTCAAAATGGAATTGACCAATTAGCTTGTACAATGCAATCTAACATAAGACTAGTCAAAAAACAACGACAAGGGCCATGTCTGAAGGTTCTAAAAGGTGGAAACTACAAAAAGAGTCCTAACTGAGCACCCAAAATTGTAAGTCTACCACGGGAAAAAAGACAAATGAGAAAAATGGAGGAGAAAAGACCCTAATTAGATCTAAATATAACTAAATTTATTGTGGGACCGTATTGAGTTTATTAAAAAATTTTTATTATTAAAGAATTAGTAATAGAAATGTGGTAGTAAAAAGAAAATATTATAAGATAAAAGTAACTACCCATTGGGCTTTCTCGGTTGGAGAAATTCTAAGGAGAAATCATTGTTGGACATGGCTAACAAAAGGTGGTATGAGACACTAAGATGATCAATGTCAGTATTTGAATTTAAGGTATTATTTGTACCAAAAATGTGGCACATTTCGATGAAAGTGCGGTGACTAGAATTTGGTTCAATAGTAATAATTTTTGTATTTTCAAAATCCATACAATGACCAGTGCTGTTGACATGTCCAGCAAGAGCGCAGGCTTTGGGTTTAAGACGAGAGTCGCTTTTATGCTGAATAATTCTTGATTTCAACCTCTGAGAAGTTTGACCAATATACGTAGAAGGACAACCACTACAGTTTATCTGATAGACGGCATTAGGGGTTAGGAGAGCTGGAGTTTTATCCTTTAATTTTGAGAAACAATCTTTTATGATATGATGGTGTTTGTCCGCGATGATAATATGATCGAACTTACGAAAAACCTGTTTAATTATATGAGAAAGTCCTTGGACGTAAATAAGACTTTTGTAAAGTGGAGGTTTATCATTTATATTATTATCAGAATTTTCTGGTGGAATGATCCTGCCCTTGGGGGTGGAGTATAAGATAGAATTTAATAAAGAAATAGGATAATTATTTAATTTGAGAGTATTAACTAATTTATTGAGATTAACTGCGTGAAAATCCGGATGCGAGATCGTTAAGATTCTGTGCTTGAGCCCTTTCACTACATTCAACTTATGTCGAATGTTGTGTATAGAATGGAAATTCAGATAACGGCCAGAACTGGTTGGTTTAACATACCAATCCAGTTTAATAGTGTTGGAATCCGTTCTGATGACCAGGGTGTCCAGAAAGGGGACAGACCTATCCTTTTCCCTTTCCACTGTGAATTGGATGTGAGGGTTGAAACCATTGAAAACACTCAGCACATAGAGAGAAGGATAGGTCTGTCCCCTTTCTGGACACCCTGGTCATCAGAACGGATTCCAACACTATTAAACTGGATTGGTATGTTAAACCAACCAGTTCTGGCCGTTATCTGAATTTCTATTCTATACACAACATTCGACATAAGTTGAATGTAGTGAAAGGGCTCAAGCACAGAATCTTAACGATCTCGCATCCGGATTTTCACGCAGTTAATCTCAATAAATTAGTTAATACTCTCAAATTAAATAATTATCCTGTTTCTTTATTAAATTCTATCTTATACTCCACCCCCAAGGGCAGGATCATTCCACCAGAAAATTCTGATAATAATATAAATGATAAACCTCCACTTTACAAAAGTCTTATTTACGTCCAAGGACTTTCTCATATAATTAAACAGGTTTTTCGTAAGTTCGATCATATTATCATCGCGGACAAACACCATCATATCATAAAAGATTGTTTCTCAAAATTAAAGGATAAAACTCCAGCTCTCCTAACCCCTAATGCCGTCTATCAGATAAACTGTAGTGGTTGTCCTTCTACGTATATTGGTCAAACTTCTCAGAGGTTGAAATCAAGAATTATTCAGCATAAAAGCGACTCTCGTCTTAAACCCAAAGCCTGCGCTCTTGCTGGACATGTCAACAGCACTGGTCATTGTATGGATTTTGAAAATACAAAAATTATTACTATTGAACCAAATTCTAGTCACCGCACTTTCATCGAAATGTGCCACATTTTTGGTACAAATAATACCTTAAATTCAAATACTGACATTGATCATCTTAGTGTCTCATACCACCTTTTGTTAGCCATGTCCAACAATGATTTCTCCTTAGAATTTCTCCAACCGAGAAAGCCCAATGGGTAGTTACTTTTATCTTATAATATTTTCTTTTTACTACCACATTTCTATTACTAATTCTTTAATAATGAAATTTTTAATAAACTCAATACGGTCCCACAATAAATTTCGTTATATTTAGATCTAATTAGGGTCTTTTCTCCTCCATTTTTTCTCATTTGTCTTTTTTCCCATGGTAGACTTACAACTTTGGGTGCTCAATTAGGACTCTTTTTGTAGTTTCCACCTTTTAGAACCTTCAGACATAGCCCTTGTCGTCGTTTTTTGACTAGTCTTATGTTAGATTGCATTGTACAAGCTAATTGGTCAATTCCATTTTGAACGTCCCTCGTAATATTTGGACGCCTTGCGCTCCGCGCATGCGCGGTTCTAACAATTTGTTCTGACACCTATCGCTGTTTGATTAGAAATAATACCACGATTTTATCCAAATTTGACGGCCATGTTGGCCAAATAGCTAATAAAATTATTGTAAATCAAATTTTAAATGTGCTAGTAATTTTTAATGTGTAACTGACTAGATGTATGACTAAGTGTATTTATATCATGTGCAGCCCAGCTCTGTAATCTTGGTGGCCTACTGCCCCTGTTTATGAATTTGTTCAAATTTGAATATCTTCACATGCTTTTAATAAAACATGTGTTTTGGTCCACAAGGTGTTAGGTAAGACTGTCACTTTCAATAACTTTTATAACAACGTTACCTATTGTAAAATTTTTGTCCATAGCTTTTGATAATGTTTTGAATAAAAAACGAAACGTCAGGCGAAACATACAAGTGGTTTTAATTCAATCTAACCATTAAAGCTTGGTACCTGTGCGTAGCACTGAGATTGGAGTTTTTCCAAACCCTATCCCAGTCAAGAAATAACATTTTACTGTATATATATATATATATATATATATATATATATATATATACAATTTGTATGTATATACACGATACACACACATATGATCATTTATGAAGCTTATGTGGAATGTAAACATTTTTGTGATCAGAAAAAATGCGATTGGATTTTTTTACCATAACTCCTTTAATTTTGAAGCTAAAACGTCCATTCAAACACCATTTTACAGATAATTTTAAGGGCTACACGATCATATACATTTCGACACGCTTAAACCATGCATATTCAAAAAATAAAAGGTTAAAGGGCTCAGGAGGGGTGGTCCGCGCACTATAATGCAAACGTCTAACATTTATATCGCCGTTATCTTTGTTTCCTACAGAAATAAAAAAACGAAAATGTTCGTTAAGAAAAAACCCACATTTTTGTAGTACATTATTTTTTACATTTTTTTTTTAGTTTTAGTTATTTTGAAAATAAGGTACTTTTTTAAGAAATTTTAAAAATACGTTTTTAATTTTAATCATATTTTTTTCGAAAAATGCTCATTCTAACCTGGCAAAAGCTTTGGATTACATCAGTAATACTAAAATAAAGTAATTTGTATCGCGATAACGCTCAATATCAATTCTTGTGGAATGGCTAGGGTTTTATCGCTAATTTTTTTTTTCAAAAATTCGCGTAGCCCATTGTTTTTGCATCGTAACTCGCTTAGTTATTACGCAATCGATTTTTAACAGCGCTCATTTTAGAGGTCTTTTCAATCACTACAAAAAATGTTCTATAAGCTTTTCCCGATAAATGCATCGGTTTTTTGTTAATTACCAATGATTACTTCGAACTAATTTCTTGCAAAAAAAGAATCTTCTTCAACGAGCTATAACTCCCTTTATTTTGGCCGTAGAGCAGTCAAAAAACCATTCTCTTTACGGTTTTATAGGCTTCATTTTGTCTTATTACAGCTTATTTGATAGACCGCGAAGTTTTCGACTTATTCGCGAAAAACCGTCCAAAAACATGCATTTTTATCACGAAAAATCTAAGTTTTCAATCGCGAATAGCTCGAAAAATATCGATCTATCGAAAAAACTTATAATTTATCCCTCTCTCCAATTCCGAGGTTATATTGAGTGAGCACATTTCCACCCCCGAGAAGGAGTAGCATCCACCCGCAGGGTAAAAGCGCACGTCAGCGCTATGTCACTTTTGCTCCTTGAGCCATCCTCTAACTATTCACCAAATGTCACGTCAATCGGTCAAGGTTCAAAGAATTCGGAGCTGAAAACCTTCAACGACTGAACTACTATGCTAGAAATGTTATAGTTCCAAGGTTATAACAAAATGAAGACCAATTTTGCTTACATACAAAAGTAACAGTAAGTATACAGAATATAGTTATAATTAAGTGGACAGCAGAGCTATATTATTTACGCAAAACATTAATGTGACCTAGATGAATAAATTCAAAGAAAGAAAGAAGTGATAAACAACTATACCAATACATGTCTACGAAATAAACTACGTATTGAAACCAATAAACAACGGGAAGACAGCAAGTGAAGAAAGAATTTCGATGAAAATGTACAAAGACGGCGTTGATAGCCTGATAAAAGAACTAAGCAGGTTCTTCAACAAATGCTTAAACCAAGATGTCCTTTCCGATTGAACAAACGCTTTAGTAATTCTTGTCCACAAAAAGGATGATGCCGGAAATTTAGAAAAATATAGACCAATAAGCCTTCTGCTGCAATAATAATAATAATAATAATAATAATAATAATAATGATGCCTTTATAAGTTCTGTTCTAAAGTAGCAACAAACAGGATATCATTGAACTCTAATTGCTACAAGCACCGAATTCTACAAGAGAATGTAACTGAATACAACGTAACTATATAAATGCAATTTTTAGATTACAGATATGCCTTTGCCACTGTGGTGGTATGGGCCATAAAACCAGCTTTAAAAAACGCAACAATTGACCAGCATTACATAAACGTTAATAAACAAATTGATAAAAGTTCACAAATTTGTTCCAACTCCATAAAAATAGAAATAACATAACAATAGCCAGAGACGTATGATTAGAAGAATTCTATATTCCGGTGTCGCCGAAATTTAAAATATATTAAAATTGCGGCGTGTTATTGGCAGACGTCGAATAGGACGTACGAGGAGTAAATATAAACTGGGACAAGTTACAGCATCTAAGATTCTCTGACGACATCGTTGCTTTCTCTCATATCAAACCCGAATTAGTAAAATCTATCAACGATATTGACTAAGCACTGAATGAGTCGGTCTGGAACTCAAATTTCAGAAAGTCAAGCACAACATAAATCGTGAACACTTGGAACAGCAATTTTACATAGGTCATCGATCAACAGAGAAAATAGAAAAATACAAGAACTATAATACCAACACCAAAAGGATGGAAGAGATGGAAATTGATAAAAGAATAAGAATAACTTTGGCCGCCTACGATAAAATACTTGACTTCTTGAAAATTCACACATTTCTTCCTAAAGTCGCAATTTACTTAAGTATAATGAGTGGATACTACCCGTGACATTATATACAGCGAGAGATCAGAAACAATTAGGGCAAGGGCGACAGTGCAAGACGTGGTAGAAAGAACTGCTTCCTTAAAATGCAGTTAGGCAGGACAAACATCCGGCGAAACAGGTAAATGAAGTAGTACTTCATGACTGCAAGGAGATTATGTATTTTTGCGAAGCAATGACATATATTTTTAAGTAGAAGTTGCGGATTTTCTGGCAGCTAGATGGGTTAAGGAAGGGCGTCGATTTTCGTACCTAAGTCCGCTAGCTTGTCTGCGAGAAGCATTGTTTAACCCCGAAAATAAGGTCTATTGAAATAGGCCTAATAATGGATGAGATTGAAGGAGAGTCGAAGGCCTTCTGAGTCCAAAGAAAATAAGCTTCGTCTAATATCTTATAAGGTAACAACCTATATATATTTGTTTAACTACATTTTATCTTTTGCTTGATGGTTTTAAATGCTATAGAATTAGCTTGCTTTTGTGAACCTAAGTCGATTAAAGAACGTTTAAATAGGTAAGCGATGCAGGAAAATTAATATTTCTGTCTACTAGTAGAAGTATTAGTAAGTGAAGCTGGTGAATTCCGTTTTCGAATGTGTTTTAAAAAACCCTTGTGGAAGGTTTAGTACAGTTGAAACGCACAAGTCAGAATGATTCACTTTAAAAACTCCCAGGACAAAAAAATGACATCAATCAACATCTCCTTTGCCACGTATCTGTCGGTTGCTCACTGCTGAGTTCAAAGTAAAGAATTGCACACTAAATTAGATAGAAACGTCAGCATGGATCGTTACACGCTGCTTTGTTGTTTCGTGTAAAAGAACTAGCATCCATAAAAGCATGCCACTTTTTGTAGAGCTAAATTTCCAGCTCCTTGCTACCGCTGTTGGATTATTTCATTATTATTAAAGTGAAAGTTATGCAAAGATTCATTAATATTTATTACTTCCCTCGTCTAAATGACGAAGGAAGTATAGTAATCGCGAAAAAATCACCTTCCAAGATTTACTCAGATCTTCACGTTTTAGAGTTTTAACATGTCAATGTTAACCGAAATCCCAGTTTATGATGGCATAATGAGCACCTTATCAGAATTCGTTAGAGGTGTAGAGCTTATTGTCAATCAATTTTTCATAGCAGAACAACCAGGCGCATATATTAATAAATTAATAATTTCATCAGTCCGTAACAAGTTACAGGGACCCGCTTTGGAGGTAACTGCAGGTTACGAGTATGGTAATTGGAACGACTTAAAAACTGTTTTAGTCCATAACTTTTCCGACCAGCGCAGCGGTCTGAATTAAATCTAACTATAGATCTGGCAAAAATGCATCAATATTTAAAAGAAATTCCTGTCGAATTTTTCAACCGTATTCGAAGTATGTTAGCAACTTTCAGCTCCAAAATTTCGTTAAGCAATGAAATTGCAGCAATCAAAGCATACAAATTAAATAATGCAAAACAACTAGCGCTTAGGGCATATCTTAGTGGATTAAATGAGCCTCACGGTTCGCTACTAAGATGCAGAAATCCAGCTGATTTAGAAACGGCAATTTCAATAATTAGAGACGAAATAGACATTCGATATTCACAAAAGAACTATACCACGCAAGTTAATCGATCTTTTGGACCAAATACAAAAATAGTGAGACCCGATAAATTCCCACAGATGGCATTTACTCCAAGAAATAGTTTCAATGTACCCCAAAATATCAAACCCCAGACGTCATTTCAAAATAATTTCAGAAATCCCGGGTTTAGATCAAATCATCATTTTCCTCCATCAAGATTTCCTAATCAACAGTCAGCCATAAGTAAAAGCTCAAATGTTTTTTCACCTCAAAAAGGCTACCAGAATAATTCACCTGGCAAACCTATGGATTTGGGAACAGCTGTTAAACGTCCAAATTCTCAACAATTTAACCCTAATAATCCCGAAAGGTTTAGTCATAACCCTCATTAACAATATATACAACAATCAAGACAGCCCAGAAATTTCCATTCTGAGGAATTATCGATTATCGATGGAGAGCAAGAGAAGCCCTTGAGCCATCAAGGAGAATTAAATCTAATCTCACCAGAGCGGAGATTAGTGCAATCAAAGTTCTCAAAAACGAAGCGACCATCAAGATACTACCTGCAGACAAAGGCAATGCAACAGTGATCATGGATTCAAACACCTACTCAGAGAAAATGCAAGACAGATCAACGCGGGCGACTTGGTTAACATCTGGGATAACTAGTAATACTGTTGCCGTAAAGAGATATAATTTTTATCGCGTGGATCGCCCTGAAAGAGGAATAGATGTGGGTATGTATGTTAGGGCCATTTGTATTATTTTGCCTTCTGATAATGATATCGAGCAGCTGGGGATAAAAATTGCTATTAATAAAAAACCTTATTTTGTTGGAGCTATTTATAAGCCACCTTCACTTAGGTTCAATAAGTTTTTAAATTCGCTTGAGAAGTCGGTTTCCAATGCGGTTTTAGTGCGCGATTATGTTGTTTGTGCTGGGGACTTTAATGTCAACTTACTGCGTACGGAAAATCGTCATACAAATAAATTATTGCTATTGTGCTAATCGCTAATGTGTCGCGAATTGTAAAGGCTAAGTGTAATTAATAAGAGTAAACAAGCCGAAAGCATCCCTAGCCATCTAAAAGATATAAACAAAATTAATAAATATTTCATTGAGTCTGTGCCTGCGATTGGCGGTAGTTGTAAGCATACCTAAATAAATGTTTATAGTAGCAATAATAAAACTAATTTTACTGAAATGTTTAAATTTCATTACATTAATGACGAAACTATTTTTAAATATAATTAACAGCACTGCAACTAAGGCGTAAGGTTATATTAATGAGCATCTTACCCCGTTCTACAAATCTCTGCTCTGGAAGGCAAAGGAGCTGAGAAAAAGCAACCCGATTCAACATATTTGGACGCAAAAGGGGATAGTGCACCTCAAGAAAGATGAAAACTCGCCAGTGATTAAATTACACTCTGAAGCCGATTTGGCTAAAGTGTGAAGTTCAGTGTGCTCCAGCGATAATGTCAATTTAGCCTTCACCGTTTATTACCAAAATGTAAGGGGGTTAAATACTAAACTTGAAGAATTTTCTTTTAATCTATTAGCTTCCAATTTTGACTGTATTGTTCTGACCGAAACATGGTTACAAAATAATATTATGAATTCCGATTTATTTACTGAAAATTACATAGTTTTTCGTAATGATAGGGATTTAGCTATAACGGGAAAATCTACTAGTGGAGGCGTTCTTTTAGCAATAAAAAATAAGTTCATCGTGGAGAAATTGCCGATCGAGTCAACTATTTGTGATATTTTGTGTGTCAAAATTATGTTAAAAGGTAATAATTTTTTATATATCGTTGTTGTTTACATTACATGTGCGACTTCAAATGATTACGAAGTATTATACGATTGCTTAGGACGATTACCCTTTGTTTTTTCGAAGTATTGCATAATATTGGGAGATTTTAATTGCAGCGATTTTTATAAATATCACCTGCTTAAGATAAATAGAAATTTAACTAGGCCTTCAATTGGATTAATAAATCTAATGTCATTCTTGGATTTCAATCAGGCAAACAACATAACTAATGCAAATGGTCGAATACTCGATATTATATTAACAAATGTACCCATGACAGTCAGTAAAGAAATTCACAGTTTGGTACCTGAAGACTCGCATCATCCCTCTCTATCATGTGAAATAGACAAGCTTCAGCCGAGGATTAAAAACTGTAGCATTAACAAAAACAACTATTTTTATAATTTTAAAAAGGCAGACTTTAATTTACTTTATTCTCTTATGAGAGATTGTAATTGGTCTGTCCTCGATAATGTTCTTCCTGTAAATGCAAAAATTGACAAATTTTATGAAATTATATATTCTATATTGGATCAATGTGTGCCTAAAACTTTAATGAAAAAATATAAATACCCAATCTGGTTTAATAAAGACATTATAAACAAAATTAAATTGAAAAATAAATACAGAAAACTATTTAAACATACTGGACTACCTATTTATCTTACTAAATTCAGGCAACTTAGAACCGAAACTAAAAACCGCATGGCCAAGGCTTACAGGGATTACATTCATTCTATAGAAAATAATATTATTTCTGAACCTAAAGTTTTTTGGTCTTTTATGAATTCCAAGCGCACGTCCTCAGGTATCCCAACGCCAATGACCGATATGCGCGGTTCTTTGGTGACAGATGGTGCAGGCATTGCGCAAGCATTTGCCGATTATTTTGGTAATATATACATTAAAAGTACTGACTGCAGTGGCACACCCCTCTCACTGATTATTCTGAATTTTTCGAAAGCATCAGTGTTCCCGTATTCACAGAAGAGGAAGTGCTTCGTGCCATTCGCCACCTAAGGAACACGCGGTCATGTGGTCCGGATGATATTCCTATGTATATTTTAAAAGGATGCGCCGATTTTTTAAGTTCTCCTTTAACTGAAATATTTAATCAATGTTTACAAACTTCAACATTTCCCATACAGTGGAAACGCACAAAAGTAATTCCTGTTCACAAAAATGGCAAAACGTCGGATGTTCGCAACTACAGACCAATAGCCTTAATCAGCGTTTTTGCCAAACTATTTGAATCCTGTATCAATAACTGCCTTCAATTTTGCGTAAATAAAATACTGTCAACTGATCAAGAAGGTTTCACTAAAAAAAGGTCAACAATAACGAATCTTTGTACATTTACACAATCTGTCTCGCAAGCTTTAGATAATCGTTTCCAAGTGGATGTAATTTACACAGATTTTTCAAAAGCATTCGATACTGTTGATCATTCAATTTTATTATTTAAACTTGATCAAATCGGCTTTACTACTAATTTCGTCAAATTGTTTCAGTCATATCTCACCGATAGAATTTTGTATGTGTCGTGCAATGGATATAATTCCAGAGAGTTGGTTGCGTACTCTGCTGTTCCCCAAGGAAGTATCCTCGGGCCGCTACTTTTCCTAATTTTTATCAATGACATTGTTAAAACAATAAAATTTGCAGATAAATTAATTTTTGCCGACGATATAAAGATATATAAATGTATGCAATCTTTCACAGACTGTATTGATCTTCAAAATGATTTAGATAACATGTATAAATGGTCGATACGCAATAAACTACTCTTTAATATTAGCAAATGCCAATGTATGACATATACGCGAAAAACTAATAATCTCAATTTTAATTATAGTATGAACTCACAATCTCTAAATCGTGTTGATACTTGCAAAGATCTGGGAGTGATTTATGATTCAAATTTAAAATGTAACTATCATTATGAGTATTTAATAAAATCGGCTTCGAAACAACTTGGAATTATAATTAGACATACACACTATTTTACTAATGTTAACAGTTTAATCACCTTATTTAGTAGTTTAGTTCGCTCTAAATTGGAATATTGCTCTGTAGTGTGGAATCCGCCGTTTATAAAATACAGCCTTCAACTTGAAAAAGTTCAAAAAAAATTTCTCAAATATTGTAATTTTAAATTTGGTTTTCTAGTTGCTGATCCCCATTACATTTCTTTACTAAACTATTTTAATTTAAATTCTTTATCTGATAGAAGGCACGAACAAAATTTACTGTTTTTGTATAAAATATTAAATAACTTTCTGGATATTCCCTTACTTCTAAATCAAATTAACATTAAAATACCAGACACCCGTACACGCACATGTGGTATGTCTCTAACGTACACATGTCCCAATACGGTCAGTCATCTGCACTCTCCAATGTTAGCATTATTTCGAGCATTTAACAAAATTCTTAGCGATATTGACCTATTTTCTATGAATCTAAAGCAATTTCGATCGGCAATTCTTCTTCACTAATTTAATTTAATTCTTCTTCTCTAATCTAATTTGATTTTACTAATTTAGAAATGTAATTATATTTTATTGTTTACTAGTTTAGAAAATGTGTTATTATTTTAGGTATATTTTTCGTTTATCGTTTTAGACATATTACCTCATTTTGTCGTCTTGGATCTATTTTGTTTACATTAATTATACTGTTTTCACTTGTAATTGGGCAAATGCCTGTAAGTGAAATAAAGATTATTATTATTATTATTATTATTAAGGCTTATGGCATAGATACCATTGACATGATAAAACTTTGTTGCCCGTATATAATTTCTATTACATATAACGCATTTAGTAAATTTTTGCTTTAGTAACTCAATGTTTCCACAACTCTGGAAGCAGGCGAAAATAATTCCTTGCCAAAAAAAAACGACCAACTGAATACAAAGACTTAAGACCAATTAGTATTTTACCTGTAATGTCCAAAATTATACAGTGTGGACATAAAGTAACGGATAAATTCATTAACTTTGTTAATATTAATTTTTATGAAAAAATCTTGAAGTCGTATAGCAATGTTAATTATAGGACATACACTGCAACTACTTTTTATGTTTCTATGTCATTTGCTTTAAAAGTTATGACGTCATCGACTTTTTTTAAATGACAACCTGTATTTCTTATTATTGATTTTGGTAATTCTTATTATGTTGTTTTCGATGATATAAAATTTTCAATATCTTCCATTTGAAAAGAATCGAGACAAATGGTCTTAAAGTTTAAATATTAAAAACCAATGAACTGAGCAAAATAAATCTAGTTACCTGCGTTTGACGGAAACTCATGGACGGCACATTCGTTTTTTTTCAAATTTAAAAACTCCATTCAAAGTTAATCCACCGGCAACTAGATTTATTTTGCTCATTTCATTGGTTATTAATATTTAAACTTTAAGACGAGGGGTATTCGGCGAAAAATAGTATATTATACATCAAGGTAGCGAAGCGCAGTATTATAACCTGAGCCCATATTAGATACTGAGCGCGGCAGCGCGAAGTATCTAAAACGCGAAGGTTATAAGACGATTCGCTACCGTGGTGTATATACTATTTTTGCACTACCAAACGCTTAATACCTAATTCCCAACAAATTTCGAAAATATTTTAACTGTCAACCTGACAATACAGCTCTTTAAAACGTCAAAATTAAAATAGTCATATTTGGTAACTTAGCAATTTATTAGTTACCACGGTGAAAATTGGTTATTTTACTTTCTCTCCCTTGGTGGAGAAAATCAACTTCACAACCTCAAAATAGGCCAATAACGAAGTGCGTTCTGAGACTAGTAGTGCAAAATAGTATATTATACA
The DNA here is from genome assembly GCA_940337035.1 of Agriotes lineatus. Taxonomy (NCBI): domain Eukaryota; kingdom Metazoa; phylum Arthropoda; class Insecta; order Coleoptera; family Elateridae; genus Agriotes; species Agriotes lineatus. The sequence continues at coordinate 69,158 of CALNHX010003490.1, read as the reverse complement.
TCAAGGTAGAGAATTGCAGTATTATAACCTGAGCGCATATTAGATACTGAGCGCGCAGCGCGAAGTATCTAAAGCGCGAAGGTTATAAGAGGATTCGCTACCGTGGTGTATATACTATTTTTTGCACTACCAAACGGCTTAATACATAAATTCCCAACATATTTCGAAAATATTTGACAATACAGCTCTTAAAACGTCAAAATTAAAATAGTCATATTTGGTAACCTAGCAATTTATTAGTTACCACGGTGAAAATTGTTTATTTTACTTTCTCTCCCTTGGTGGAGAAAATCAACTTCACGACCTAAAATAAGCCAATAACGGTGCGTTCTGAGACTAGTAGTGCAAAAATATTATTATGTGCACTAATTCCCAAGATAGTTAGTAATTCCTATAATTCCGTAGTAATGCTCTAGTAATTTTCCTAATTCCTTACTAATTTCCCCAATTCCCTACTAATTCCCCTAAATCCCTAGTAATTTTCTAATTTCTACCAATTCCTTGGTAATTTCTCTAATTCTCCACAAATAACTAGTAGCACCCATAGAGTAATACTACCTATTCTAAAATAATAACACAAAAGTGACAATATTACTATCTGCTCTACAATTAAGTTAAAAATTATAAGCAAGATAATTAGTCCTAAAAGATGTATTTTAGAAATTGTAGTCAGGATTTCAAAGAAAACAAATTTCAATGTGGTCGAAGTTTAGACAATTTTGTTTGTCATAATCTCTGAAACTTCTTTGTGGCGTGAATTCATAATTCATATTCTTATATGGTATTTTAATTTGCAGAGAGTGGCGAAATACCCATATAAGAATATGAATTTGTTTTGTCATCCTCGGGATTTTGAAAATAAACAAAACAAACATGGCTAAGTCTATACATATAAGCTACATATGGCATCATTAATAATAATGGTAAACAGCAGTCATATATTCGCAAGGATGATGCTCTTTTTGTTCAAATGTACAATTAGTCATTGTGTTTATAACCCCACATTTTTCTTTAATAAGGTCTTGGCTGTCTGTGCTAATAGTCCTAGAATAACGAAATAAAATTGTCAAAACCTCGACTACATAGATTTCGACACATTTTTTCGAAATCCTGACCGCAATTTCCAAAATACCTCTTCTACGTTAAATTATGCGGCCGTACCACAATATCTTGAAAATAAGTATAAGTTGTAGAAATGTTTGTAATAAAACCCCAATGAAAAAATAAATATTCTATTCATATAAAGCACAACATAAGAAAGTAGTTCACGTTTATATAAAAACAAATAAAATAAATATAATATATTCTTTT